>NW_004624754.1:614606-702807 GCF_000247695.1 Heterocephalus glaber | reverse complement strand
TTTCTTTTTTTTACCAGAAAAATTGAGATATTAGTAAATTTAAAAGAACTTAAAATAATCTGCTGGCACAATTTCTGGTCTGATTTCTCCCCCTCAACACACATATAAATTAGGAGTACATATACTAATATGAATTTACAAATATATATTAATTTAGAATGCACTAACAGTAACAAATATATTTTATATTTTATATATATTTTATATATTTTATAGTTATATAGTTTATAGTTTATAGACTTTATATATTTTATAGTTCCTATTCATATTTTCTTCTCATCAATTTACTATGTACTTTCATATAATTTCAGCAACATTTTAATGATATCAACTTATTATATAACTTATGCTTTATATCGTTGTACTTTAAGCCTAACCCTGAGTAGAACATTTAGTACATTACTTCGTATACACTGTAGATATGAATTTGCCATTTATATCAATCTTACAAATGGAGGCTCATATAAGTTATTTACAATGCCACCTCTGCCAAATGTCATAGAATCATCTGCCTTATGTGAAATTTTGATTGAAGATAAAGGCTATGTATAAGCACTGGTAAGTATATTTCTAAAAGAATAATAAAATGAGGAAAGTACATCAAATATTAATTTCCTGCATTTATTTTACTCTTGCTATCTGAAACATTTTCCATAAAGGTCAAAGGGATCTTTTACACATTTTATATTGGATGGTACGGTATCTTGGATTGCAAGGTAGCCATTCACATCCTGATGCTACCTTTAAAATAAAAGAACCTCTGTATATTTGTATTAGTTGAGTTCAGTTGGTCCATTTTATAAAATTCTGATTTAGTTCTCCAAAGTTTAAGTCAATTACTTTAAACAATGCAGGCATTAAAATTGAGTAATCAGCTTTTTTTTTTTTTTGCCATTTTAAAGTGTGACTCTTTTCATGCATTGTTAAGTGTGATTTTGGCTATTAAATCCTTCTGCTCCAGTAAAATATACATTTCAATTCAGCAATCTGAAAATCATTGCCTTGTTCTTTTGCTCTCCCAACTTAACTACTGGGTTTTCAATTTAAAAAAGAAGTATTAACTATATCAAACAGATGAGTTTCATCCACATATTAATGATCTCTAAGCAGTATCACCCTGTTTTGACCCCTCCATAGTGCTTGTGACTAAAAGATCTCAAATTACTTATGAGCTGGTCAGAGCAAAACTTGTTGCGTTTAGATTTGCTTGCAGGAGAGATGGGAGACAGGTGAGTGACTTCATTAGAACAGCCCTTCATTGTCTTCCCTGAAAACAGTTACTTAAGCCCAGACAAAAATATTGATGTTACCTTATTCTTCTTTGCTGTTTTCTATCCATTCAAATGATGAAATCATTTGTTATTCAAAGTTTAGCGCCTAAGAGAGGTTCAGCAAATTTTTTTATTCATTAAATTTATTGGTACATTTTATGTATACAATATATACAATATGATGACACTCCTCATTGGAAATTTGTCCTTTTACATGGTGTATCTTGGTTCCTATTTTTCCCCATTCCTCTGCCCTCCCTTCAAACCCTCTGCCCCTCCTTATTTACAAAGACTTTATTTCCATTTTTTCTCTTTCTCATATTTTTTCCTTTCCTTTCTTGATTTCCTTCTATACTGTAGATCACAGAAGGAAAAAAGTCAATAAACAGAAACCAAGATGCCCATAAGTGAGGGACTACAGTCATTTTTGATTCCTGTTAGTGTGCTCATATTTCTCTTCCTCATTTGTGTATGCTTATTCTTATTCCTGTCTTGTGTCTGCCTGTTCCTATTTTAGTATTTGTTTTTGGTTCAAAAAGACTCAAAGGGACTTTCTTTGGAGATTTCTGGAACTCTTTCTCTGTGTAGCTCCCTTTCCACTGGTACAGTGCCCCACAAATCCAGCTAACCTCCTTCAAATATGACCTCACTCTATCCACAACTGAGGAAGACTGCCTGTGTCCTTTTGGGTTTATCCTCAAAATTCAATCCAGAAAGTATTTCCAATGTTTGGGTGTAAAATTATGATACCCCTGTATTTCTGACTTAATTAGAAAATATTTTTCTCAAATGTAACTGCTGCCATGGGTCACATAAGAGCAGTGCTCAGTCCTATCTTAGTTCCTTTTAAATCCCCATATCTGGTTTAAGAATGAAAAACTAATTAGAGCATACTGATGTATCAGGTTAACTAATAGCTTCACAGAGCATCTTGTCATGACAATGGACATGCAGATAGAATACTAAAATAAATCTTAAACACAGCACTTCATAATTGGGTACATTTGGTTTGAATCTATATAATAGATACTAAGTGTGACAGTTTAATTGGAGGCATTAATTTGTTTTGTTCTTAATGATGTTGGAAGTACTGTTACCTCCTCCACCATTAAAAATAAAAGACGCTAAAGAACAAAAAGGAATCAGCAGGGTGGTCTCTGACCTCAGAGGCTTTTGTGCTGCAGATTTAAAGCAGAGGTGAACGGACAACTCCAAACAAACTGTTTATTTATTCAACTCCGGGCTCATTGAGGAGAATTATGATGAGTCCTTCTGGCAGGAGGATATGAGTGGTTGGATTTGAGGAAATGAAAGTTGTCAGAGGCTTTTGAGAACTCCTACCATTGTGATTATAGGTCCTTGAGATCTTGCAGTTCAGTTTGGAAAGGAGCTCTCTATCCCCTCCCCCTGCCCTGGCTCATGGTGCCTCTGCTAAGATGAAATACTAACTATCAATGTCTTGGTCACCACGAGGTCACTATATTTTGAAAAAATCTCTTTTCTCAAGGTTGACACTAAAGGAACCAGAAAAAGTCACACAGCGGGATTTTAGTCCTTTCTAAAAATTTAGAACTGAGGGAAACCTTCTGGTAAATTTTTCTTACCCAGGAGTTTTTCTTTCACCGGTAGTTGTCTTCACAAGGTTTTGTGGAATCTTTTCTGAGTTTACAGTTCAGGCAAAGACTCTGCGAAATCTGTATGGAAATTTTTGGAAGTATTTTTCTACATAGCTCTCTCCTTGCTATTTTGTCTCCTCGAACTGAGTTTTGCTGTCTGTCTCTTCAGTTAAGTATGATTGACATGGCCTGCTTGGGTTTCCTCTGCCTGTGGTAAGATCTAGAAAGTACCTGTACATAGAAATACAGGGCAATTGTAGGATTTTTCCAGTTTATTCCATTACTCATTAAAACTACAGTATTATAGTATGTGTTTTCTAGTGCTTGCAAACAGCTGATCACAGAGTTTTGTTTTTCAATTTTCTAGTAGTTTATGACTGGTCAGTTATTCATAAAACCAGAAGAAAAAGTGTGATATTTTAAAAATAGATGTAAACATGTGATTGTTCTGCTATCTATGACTTTACTCAGAACTTAGGAAAAGATTAAATTTCTTTTTGCAGCCCATTCTGCACATGTCTTGGCCCTGTCTACTTTTCTCTAA
Organism: Heterocephalus glaber; assembly: GCF_000247695.1. The sequence continues at coordinate 699,376 of NW_004624754.1, read as the reverse complement.
CTCAGTAGCCAATTTGTCCTCACTCTCTTTTAGTATTCCAGGGTGGTTGCACATTCCTATATCAAGACCTTCAAAAATTGCTGTCCCTTTGTTAGGTATGTTTCCTTATCTCTTTGCTCCTGTTGAATATTTAGTGAGCATATAGATTTCAAATTAAAAGTCACTAGAATAAACCAGTCACTTACAGGGAAATGGATGCACCTTGAGATCATAAAATAATGTGAAATAAATTAGACACACAGGATTAAATATCACATGATTTATATGAGAAACTCAAAATATAAATAAAGAGCAAAATAAACGATAGGTAATAGGAAATAGGGAGGTACATGTTTTTCAAAAGGGAAGGGAACCAAGAGGTGGAAGGAGGAGGAACAGGAGGGAAGGGCAGGGGAAGGAGACAAAAAAAAGAATAAAAATGTACTATGCACCTGTGTCAATTAAAATGTGTTTTGTACCTGTATCAATGCAAACATGTACCAATAAAAATTTTAAAATATCACTTCCAAAGTGAAATGTAGAACCCTGGAGACTAAGTAAGTTTCACTTATCACAATCTCTTAGAACACATGTTAGGGGAAACTTTCATGGGTCCCATATTTCTCTAAACCTTGTGAGCAGTGGCACTGTATTTATTCTGGATTATCTTTTCAAGTAAATTTGACAAACAGCCTTGAAAAATAGAGATTGTATCCTTCTCTGGAACAAAAGTCATTTTTTTATTATCCAGCACAATTAAAGACAATGCTTTTCTCTAGGGGTTACTATTCATTATAAATGATCTGGGTTTTCTATGCTCAGGCTTCCTTTCCTATACTCTGAGTCACTGTAGTTGTAGATATCACCTGGCTGTCTTTGTTGTCCTATGAGATTTGGTGTAGAGTGCAAATGTTGACACTTTAACAGTTGCTATCTCTGTGAGCAATAAGCTGTCCCTTGTCTTTGAGCCAAGATTCTCATATTCTCTGTCAGCATCCATGAAACTGCAATAGGCTAACTTGTTAGAATTCAACCAGTGTAAAAGCTTAGATCCTTTCTTCTATTTGACATTCTGTACTTCATCCTTGGAAGAATATTTCTTGATTTTAAAAAATGCATTATTTAAAAAATGCATTATTGCTTTGATGATTATATACTGTTAGCTAAGCTTCATAGAATTGGGAATCATTTTACCATATTTTGTGACCTTATGACTAAGACAACTACTATCAGAAGTCAATAAATATGTCAAGTGAATAAAATAAGCCTAAATGCTGTATATATCCTTCCTCAGGATAATTTTGAGGATAAAATCAGACAATTATTGGAAAAAGCTATGCAATCTAACATCCTATCCATGTGTGTTACTAATTTTCCCTTTTTTAATGAAGAGTTTAGCTTTAAAGATTGGTAGTTTAGGGTTCTGTAAATTTTTAAGACACATTTCACAACTTTTTGTGCATTTATAGCATATTTTAAAAACTAAGTTCAAAGAACTCTTATTTGGAGACAATATGGAATTATTTGAACCTGAGCAGTGAAGCATGATTGCTCAAAGTTGTTTTTTAACAAAATTATGGTAGTAGCAATGGGGCATGCTGAATCAGGTAGGCTATCTCGACTGGAGTAAAAAGAAAGATAAATAATTCCTATTATTTATGAACTAGTAAAGGATAGTTTGTTTACATACAATAGAAAATAAAAATGTTAAATAAAACTTTAAAAAATTATAAACACAGTTCTAAGATTCCATGCAGAATAAACATAAAGGAAAATAGCTTTACATTTGTGAACTTTCTCTTCTGAGTCATTAGCAGGATCCACTTTGTGGACTTTTAGCTTGTGTCTCCCTATTCCAAATATATATCCTTGAGAGGAATAATATCCCATTTAAGTGTCCACTCTTGAATGACTCAATTATGGACAAGAATGAAGAGTCACACATTATAGCCTTGCTAATAGTGCAATTTTTACAGCATATTAAAGTTTCTTTGGGTTTGGCATAATCACAGAATATTATTTGGAGCTTTTTATGTAGCAATAGACAAAGATTAAAATATGAAAATATTTAGAAAGTTTATTTTATACATAAATACTTTCACAATGAAAAATAAACTTTGAGAATGTAAGTAGATAGTATTTTGAAATGTAAATATTGACATGTAATTATCATCAAAAGTATTCACTTTAAGTTTTCAAGAATATATGTAACCAATTGTATTTAATAAAAGGAAATACTAAGAAGTAATAAATAGAATTGATGACAACCTGAACTGTACTTATACAAACTGAAGTTCTACATTCATTTTTTAACTTTAACAGTAATTCACTGTAATTACAGTAAGTTACATGTTTAGGATTACCATGAAGCCTACATTCTTCTACTGCCAACTTTAAATATCAGCAATTCTCTAAGGTAAACATCTACTGCTAATTAATATTCTTATATTTATTCAATGACTTAATAAAATGAACAAAATAGGAACCACAAAAGAATCATGCTTTTTCTTGATTTTTGCCAGAAAAAACTTACAACATGTAATTATTATTATTTTAAATCTACATTTTATTTTTCACCTCCTAACAGAGCTAACCCAACATAATTAATCAATTACCAGTAGAGTCTGAAGTTAGCCCACCATGTAAAACAGCTCCAAGGGACAGTATTCATATCCTATTTTATGTAAAAGGGGTCCTGAAACTATACAAACCTTAGATTACCTTGCTGTTTATGATGGACCATGGTTTAGAAGGCAAAGCCATTGCATTTGGAAGAATTACTTAATTACATTCTTGATATCATAACAGTAAATAATGTAAGCATAATTTTAAATGCCAGAAGTTAAAAAGATGATGATAATAGCACCTTTTTATGCACAAAAGAATATTTTAGTCACCTTGTATAAATATACGAGTCCATACAAAAGCTTTATTTTGTATTATTATTTCTCATTTCTGTTTGTTTGTTCCTTTATCTACATTTGATGTTACTTTCCCTTCTTTATAATGTTAAAAGATACAAAAGGGAAGGGGAAATGGGAGGGGTAAGGGAAAAGAAGGGAATGGAATTAATATGAGAAAAAGAAAAAATGGAAACAAAGTCTTTGGAGATAGGGAGGGGTGGATTGGTGAAGGGAGGGCAGGGGAATGGGAAAAAAATAAGAACCAAGATAGATTATGTAAAGGTACAAATTTCCAATGATGAATGTCATTATATTGTATACCTTAAATGTACCAATATAATTAATAAAAAAGAATAGCTAAAAAGAAAAAAAACTTTAAATTACTAAAGTCAAAAGTGGTTTTATAGGTGTATTAGGAAATAGAGAATAGTATATATAGAAGGAAAATGTGTTTTTTATGATAAAAGAAATAAAATATCTCAGACTAGAGAAGGAAGAAAGAACCAAGACTTTCATCAAAGTATTAGTGAGAAGGAGACAACCCATCCCTGAAATTATCAGATGCCTAGGGAAACTAGAAGACAAGGATTGTGAAGATAGGCCAGGAACTGACAAATCTAAAGCATAGACTTGTGAGATTCACATTCAGTTTACACTGATTGAATGCCTGTTGTGTCTCAGGTTTGACCCTTAGTTATGTTAACATATATTACTAAGTTATGCATCAGAAGGAAAAATTCGACCAACAGGTTAAAAGCACAAAAAATTAGAGCAAAGTAGGCAAGAAAGAGAAATGCATGATGGTAGAGTGAAGGAAAACTGAAGATTTCAACTAAAGGGGAACTTGGAAGAATTAAAGCAACAGCCCAGCTCCAGCAGGAAGACAGTGTTGACTCATCAGCAGAAAGAATCTTTACTATGAAGGTGATGGTGATAAGAACAGTCATAAGGAAAGTTACTAACACTGTACCTAGACATCATGTTTTAGAATAGCCATTTTATATGCAATATTGCATTAAGCCTCACAGCTACTCCACAATGTAGGTTTGAAGATGTGTCAAAATGCTAGCTATGCTATCACTAGCTGCACTGAGAATGCTGTGAATCAATTTGAACTCTAATGGCCCTTGAATGGGTTTCCCTCAAAAATAAATTCAGCCTAACAGCCATATTCACAAACCAATCATCTACTTCCTCCTAAAAAGGAAGAGGAACTAGATGATATGTGTTCATATGCTTTTCTTGGTTTTACAAATGGATACATTCTCTCTTCCTTTGGAAAGGGGAGAAAATGTTGAAAGGAGGCTGTTTCAGCTAGAAAGTGCATTTGACTGCTAGAAACAGACATTCCAAATATTGCCTTAAACAATGTAGTGGTTTTATTTTTTTTCTTCTCATGGCAAGATATTTGGAGGTAGATGATTAGTGGCATTAAAATATTAAAGAATTTTGTGATTTTTTTGCATTTTCCTTAAAAGTTAAAACACAGCTGCTACAATCATGTTCATATTATATATTGTAGGAAAAATAAAAAACAAAAGGCAAAATGTTGCAAGCAAGTTAATTTTGTGTCCATATCATATCCTCTACCTCATAAAATGAGCTCTTTCAGCATTCCTATCCAATGACTGTCACATATGTTTTATAGACAAATGTCACATCCTATACTTAGCTGTTAGTTAAGTTTGGCACATAAATTTTAGCTGGGTGTATTGCTTTTCTAATTTATGGTTTTCTGTTAATATAAAAGAGTGACAAAAGCTAAATAACTCAGCCATGTTTAAAGTTACACTTCTAAAATGTGGATTTATCTTCTAATATCTAAATCTAACTTGTTTGAAAATTCAATTTCTTAAGCATTTGCTAGTTCCTTAATTTTTTTCAGTAGTAACCCAAGGATTGCAGATGACTGTATAAGAAAAAGTGCCCTTCAGTTAATGCAGTGATGCAAAAACAAAATACCATCATAATTTGAGTTTTATGCTAGAAGGTTCTCAAAATATGTTCTTAGATTTTATGTATCAGAGTTGTATCACCCCAGAAAAAAAGTAGGACATTGGCACCATGTCCCTGAGATGCTCCTCTTTGTTCCCAAGACTCTTGCCAAATCTTGGGGACATACTAAGTGTTCAGGCACTGTATTGTCTAGATAAGTGTCATTTGGAGGACCCTGGAAACTGGAAAAAATAATGTTATCTCTTGGAGCTGTCTTTCTGCCTAAATGCTAAATCAGTTGTTCCTTGGAATGGTGGTTACACATTGGAGAAAAAGGAGCTAATGTTGTTACTGCTGTAAGTATAAACTATAAAATCCCCTGGCTGCAGTAACCTCTGGGTTACTGGCTGTAACTAAAACTGGGTGAAGTTGTTGGCAGGTATGCTGGTGGAGTTTTCAGGGGAGTGCTCTTGAACTGTACACAGTTCCTGTGAGATTTTGCCTGGAAATGCTGCTGGAAACATACCTGCTTCTTGTGGATCTTCTGCACTAGTAAGTTGCAATTAACTCCATGCTTTCTTTTTTGTGCCTTTAGTTAGCCTTAATAAACCTTCCCTCTCATAAAAATCTTCTCCATGTATTTTCTTTGATCTCTTGGAAACCAAATACACTGCCTCAACACATTTGTGCTATTGACAAGACAAAATCATATTACCATATACCTAGAAATGGAGCCTGGTAACTGTAATATAATAAGGTCCAAAGACCATTCATGTGTGTATACTAAAACTTGAAAGCTGTTTAGACAAGTTGAGATTATGCCTATCTAAGCATGGAAATATAAATGTGGTATTTAAACTAGCCATAGAGAAACATATTTTTTCATATGTAGAAATTAAAAATTAAAAAATTGAAAAGAAGATGACCTAAAAGTAAAAGAGGCATGATTGGAGTCTGAGAGGGGATTGAGGATTTAGGAAAGAAAGGAAGGGCAGGGTAGAAAAAGTGTGGGTCAACAGCATCAATGAATGACATATGTATGTATGAAAATCTTATAGTGAATCACGAACTCCGGACCTTGAGCTTGCGAGGCAGGCAGTGGAACCCCCTGAGCTAAATCCCTGGCCCAAATCACATCAATTTGTAAAATTAATGTGTTAATAATTAGAAAAATATTTTAAACTAAAATAGTTGTTGGAGATAGATAATACCCGTGACTACCCAAAGGCTCAGTCTTCTCAATGCAAGACACAAGCCAATCAGTCCAGAGGCAAGATAGTGGCAAAGAAAAAGCTTTATTATGATATTACAGCTGACCAAAAGACTGCAAGGATATTAGAGATGGGTGATCCCAGACTGGTAGGCAGCTTCTCACAGGTCTCTACCTGTGTTTAAAGGATGCACATTTGATCTTACTCACCTGATCAAAACATATTTTAGGACTGTAAGTCTGAAGTACCATGACAATTATTTCCTCAAGCTACTCTTGTCACTGGTTTGCACACTTTTTGTTCCTGAAATGCTATGAATAGTTTGGAGGGGGAAACTTCCCAAGGGCCTCTTGCTGCTTACCAAACTCATGGTAGTGAAAGAAAACACACTTCACCTAATTATTGTGACAGATAAAGGGCCATATTAAGTTACATAGGGAGTTTGGCAAAAGATCCTAGTCTTAGTTCTTGGCTTTAGGCCTGCAAATGCTATATGGAAACAGAATTTTGCATAGAGGTCTTAGATACTAGCAATAGCATCGATGAGGAAAAGCAAGCAATCTATGGATATCAGAAGAGAGGCTCAAAATTCACAGGAAGCTGAGAGAAATCAGATTCACATGACAGGAGGTCAGAATAAATGGTCTCTATTGATCACAGTAACAGGATACAAAGAAGGTTAGGTGAACTGGTTTTAAAGAACCCCAAAGAGATACAGAGATTTTTATTAGCCAGCAAAAATATAAACTATGCACTATATTTAGAAAAAAAATTATTCAACCAAATGAACACAATATACACACACAGCAGTCCCAGAAACTACACCTGCAAATGACTGTACTCAGCTGATTCCACTAACTATTAAAAAGTGACATTGTTGACCCAATAGCGAAGGGCAAGGTAAAAACTCAGACATCCCAGGAAGTCAGCCAAAAAGGGAGTTTCTTGGGTTAAAAAAATAAAGATCTCCATCTGGAGAGGGACACAGGTGAGTTTAAAAGTTTCTAAGGATATTTACAACTAAATTGCACAATACTTTTGACCTCATTCTCAGATCTCTTAGGCATTAGTTCATATGTAGTTGCTCTCATGTAGTTAATGAATTTCAAACTTTGTGAAATAGAAGAATCTATTAATGAATGTGATTAAATATGACTCATTGCATTATTTGATGAAAATTGTTGGAAGCATTTGGAGATCACTTTTTTAAACTTGAAAAAATTCAAATGTTCCTTTCGACAAAACACCTAAGAAACAAATCACTGTGCATTCTTTGACTATTCACATCATTGCCATTAAACCACACCAATTTGACATTAAAAAGAAATTTAGCATTGATCATAAGTATTTCAACAAAAATTCTATGATGAACAGCCCCAAGTAAACTGGGAATTGGTGGAAATATCAAAACTTGATGAAGCATAGATTTAGTTTGATAAGTTATTCAAAGGCATGCATGTTACAGAAGATCTTGAACACTGAGTACTCTTAGAACCATCATGTTTTTTCTTTAATTTAACTTAGTTAAAATAGCTCTTCCACACTTGAAATCTGTGTGTAGATTACATTTTATGGTCAAACTAATCATTAGATTATATCGATACATCTATAATATAATATAATGCCTCTGAGAAGTAATAGTCTTTTAGTACAATGCAAAACTGAACTGATTTCTTTTGAATTAGTACATACATGAACTTGTATGTATCTCATTACCACTTTTAAGATCACTAGTTATTCTTTTACTTAATTGTCCTTAAAGTTTTATTTAATTAGTTTTATGTTTTATTCTGCAGTTACCAGTTTCTGAGATAATACGCATGTTTCCGGAATCCAGATAAAAATGTAAATTTGTGTTAATTTATTTTTCAGTATAGGGGATTCTTCTAGAACACTAAACTACATCCCCAACCCTCTCCCCACCTTTTTTTATTATTTTGTTACAAAAAATTGGATCCGGGGCCTTCACACTGAGGTGTATACCAGCCCTCTGTTTATTTTTTACATTGGGACAGACTCTTGCTAAGTTGCTGAGTGGCCCAAGCTAGCCTTGAGCATATGATCCTCTTACCTTAGCGTCTCAGAGGGTTGGGATCAGAGGTGTGTATCAGCAGGCCCACCTGCATTAACTCTTTTAAAAATACTTATCTTCAGTCTGGGTAATTGAAACTTGAATTGAGTATATGAAGTTAAATAGGTTGTGAAGTTGAGATAAAGGGAACGAAAGAAAAATCAAATCTTTCCAAAGATTGGCTTAACAATATTATGTATTCATCTTTGTGTTTTTGATATTTATCAGTGTTGGGAGTATAGGCTTCAGATTTTTTACTACTTAGAAGAATAAACTTGTAATGTTATTACAGAGTAATTTCTCTGTAAGTTAGAGTCTAAGTAATTCTTAACTGTTTTATGTCAGCTTCAACTTCTCTATAAAATCTAACCTAAGAAATAAGCAGGTTGATAAAAGCTTTATAGTCCAAATCTGAAATACTATAAGGAATTTGCAAGTGCATAGAAGAACAGATCAAATGTTTTCAATGTTTAAACCATAGCACTTAAATACACACATGGAGAAAGGAAGACTTAACTCTTTTAGATATGTCTTCAGTATTTGTGTCCAAATCTTTTGAACCTTTCTTTGTTAATGAAATGGAGATAAAAACCTGCTGAATGGTGGTTGAAGAAATTAAAGGCAAGATATATAAAAACCCTTCTATGACTCTGGCCCTTTTTTCATATCTGGAATCAGGTAGCTGTTAATAATAATAATAATAATAATAATAATGGTAATAATAATGAAATGGGACCAGGATAGAAGAAACATTCTTTAAAAAATTGTTTGAGATTGTAATGTTAGAATTGGGATTCCTGAAATGTTAGTAAACCCAATATTTACTTTAAAACATATGTAGTTAAAGAGGAAAAATTTCCAATGAAGAAAACATGGAGCAATAAGCTATTCTCAGTAAAAGTCATCAATAAATCTCAATGGTATATGAAAAATTTGATCTTCTTTCTAAGTTCTTCCCATGTCTTCTTGAAGATGAAGTATAGTGTAAAAATTAAAAAAGTGATGCATTATGTATGATAAGATTCTTTCTGAGAAACTTCTCTTTTAAAGGAGCTTCAGTTTTGCAAATAATACATAACAAAGTGAAGAAAGATTCTTAATTGCACTATTTTTTAAAATTTCCCTTTACAATTTTTAATTCTCACACTTTTTAATCCAAGTATTGATTGGTTTAGAATTCTATAAATTTTTTTCAAATCTGAAATAAACACCTTGAACACTAAGTCAGTTGCTTTTTGTATAATAAATTATGACGGGGATTTACTCCTTCAGAGCTCATTTGACCCTAATTATTTTACTCAATAACATTTCCGCTTATATAAAATATTGAAGGCCAGAGAAGATAAAAATATAATAGAAGTTCCTGTATTCTAAGCAGGTCAAATTAAAAACTTTAGAATCTTCTCTGCTGTTCTTTAGAAACTTCCCCTTGAGGGTAAAGAAGGGTGAAAAAAATAATACCACAAAATGACAATCAGGAATTGGTTAGTGAGAGTGTGATTCCATAAAATTTTTTCCACAGAAACGTTTTGCATAAAAAATGTAATCTCTGGTCTTTCTTATGACAAAAACCAAACCCAAACCAAACTTTTGGCTATATTGGGCCCTACTCCACCACTGCATCATTACCCATGAATTAGAGAGAGGCGGAGTGGAGCTTCCGGTTTATTTGGTATATTTACTCCCCTGTGTTTAGAACTCTCCCTGGGTTGGCTTCATTCATTCGTGGTATCTGTGTGGCTCCATGGGGAGAGCAAGTGAGCTGTGGTTAAATAAGAATTCCCCAAAAGAATTGCTTCCTGTGTGTGTTGGAGGCTGAGCATTCTGTAGAGACTAAGTACCGTTATGTGTGAAGATGTAGGTATATTTATTTTCCCTTAATTATCATTTAGACTTGAAGATTCTGAAACTGGGAGATTGGAAGAGTTTTCAGGCTCACAGGAATTAGAGGACAGAAATCTGAGAGCCTCTCATTTTACCAAATCACTTATGGTAGACTAGGAAAATATTTGATTACGTGTTGAATATTTCCCTAATTTGTATTTATTTTCTTGATGTCACTGGAGGATGGAAAAGATTAATATGAAATGATTGAGATGTATGCCAGTTTCTGAATGAAGCTTTTCTGTGTTGTAGATGCATTCACTTACCGAATGACTCCATATTAATATTGTGGCATTTACTGAGGAAATAAGCTTATCCTTATGGAACAAAGCTTGTGAGAAAAACACATAATGCATTAAAAAAGTGAATAATAATTACTTATGAAAATTGTTATAGAGGCTTTCTATAGAGTGACCAGAAAAAACTTTTCAGAGTTATTGTTATTTGAAGTAAGAGTTAAGGTGAGAAAAAGCATAGGTGAGTGGACAGAAGAAAACTCTGGGCAGAGGCAAGAATATGAATGCCTCGAGACTAGAAATTTTTCTTCCAGGTTTAGAATCTGAAAACAAGTTCAATATGATTGTGGTATATTTGAATAAAAGGACTTTGAATTGACAAAATGGGCAGGCCATTGTGAAGAGTTTCATAAATTCCTTGGAAATTCTCCTGTAATTGTTCTCAATGCCATATGATACAGGAACAAATATTATGTTAGAATCAAGCAGACTTGCCTCTTACTATCTATGCAGTCTTAGAACTGGTTTTACCCTTTTAACTTCAAAGATGATGATACTCATACTATAAATTTTTAGAATTGAAAGGGATATGCTCAGCATAGTTCTGTGATATATGACTTGTTTTATCATTTTAAACAGGACAGTGGGTAGATGCATTCTCTTTAGTCTACATTCTCCTTTCTTTCATCTAATAATGGTACAGTTATAATTGTGATTTCATTTTAAACTACATAATACTAATGACATATTTAAGATTTTAGGAGGTAACGTACCTGAGCTCCCTCCACACCTCTTCTCACTTAGGTCAATATTTATCCATTCCTTTCCATGCCTAGAAATTATTAGTGGTTTAATCCATGGATTCAGAGTTTCTGAAGTTTTGACCTTTTGATTCTATGACAGTTTTCATATTCAACCTCCTTCCCCTAACATATTCACACACACACACACACAGACACACACACACCTCTATTGAGATGAAAATTATGAAGCATGTAAAAATGCTGCTTAAAAATTTATGTCAAGGTAGCCATGTACTGGTAATTATCCAGGCTTTACTTCTTTTTGATATGTTGACATTTTTAGGATTCAGAACTTTTGGGTATTGTTGCCTGGGGCAGGGAGGTTGGCAGGAGAGGGACCATGCAAGAAAATGAATAAGGAGTGTATCATGGGTATTAAACAGATTAGAAAAATCCACTTGAATTAATTAGATGAAAATAATTATAATTACAACCACTACTGAAATGGCTTGTGTAGGGATATATATATATATATATATATATATATAAGCTCTTAGGCATGTCTTTAATAGTGATTATGTAGCAGCTTTATATAGTTAAATCTTACATAATCACAGCATAAGTTTATATTCAGGTGTGTTTCAATTTCTACTGTCCAAGTAGAAAGTCATTTATCAAAAGTTAAAATTTATTATATAGAATATGGCTTTTAAAAGTTCTTATATAGTCACTTAAGACCCGTGGTGCGGAAAAGGTTAAAATCTAGGAGTTTAAAATTCCACATGAGTAACAATTGGGAAACAAAGTAAAAGAATTATTTTTCCATGCTACTTCTCCAACTCCAAAAGTTTTATGCACCTGGGGGCCCCATGTAGAAATCTCCAGTGACAGCAGTGTTCCTGAGTTTCATACTGAAATTTGTGGCATTACTCTTATGCCTGACTCATAACTGTAAGTTAGTTTTGCAAATTGAATACACATCAAATACATACTGGGATTCAACTATACCTTTTGGTTCAAGACCTTGTTATTGTACTAATTGAAATAAAGCATTGTACTACTTTTAAGGGTTTCTTGGGTTGTCTATATGAAGGTGGTTTGCCTGGGCACCTGATAGCTGCTACTGATTCCACCCTCTCTATTCCTGTATTCATGGCTATGTATGAAATTTGAGGGGTTTAGCCAAAGGGACCTTAGAAGGTCAGCTGTTCAGTTTTGCCTTACATGTGGGTGGAATACCCTTTAACTTTTTACATGCTGCTTTTCAATAGTTTTAACTTGAAACAGAAAATTCTTAAAAGCTAAAATGACAATAAGAGCAACAAACTCTTTGAATGTAGCTAGTTATCTATGTGTTTTACTACTCAGTCCTTAACAAGTGATGCAGAGCAAGATCTGTGTGTACACTATCTGTAGAACATCAGCCTTCTTTGTACATATGTGCATAAAGTATTCTATATAAAGTCGGCACATAGTTACTTGATTTGAGTGATTCTGGGATATACTGTTGCTACACTGTATTTGGATGTGGAGGATCATTATAGTTGAAATAATCATCTCGGAAAAGGTAAATTCTATTCCACAAGAAAGAGTTTAAATATAAATCAATACTATTGCCTGTCTGGAATGTGGTTTGGAATACTGAGCAGTGAGTCTTTGCCTATTACGCTTTTTAGGCATAGGTAGGAAAGGCCATGATGAACATATAATGGAAGATTTTACAGACTGAAATTAGTATAGCACAGATTTTAAAGCCCTCCAGCCCAATTTTAAGTATGTATTGAAAGCGTACCCAGCTTTTCAGAAGGTTATATAAAGGATAGTAGTGTAGTTAAGTAAATTTAGCATTAGAAAATCTAAGATGGTCCACATGTTGGGCAAGTCAATATTTTGAGGCTTCAGATTTCTTCTCTTTCTGTTAAAATCGAATGATATCTACCTCTATGGTTGAGTCAAAGAAGTATTGTGGGGCCAGGGATTTAGCTCAGTGGTTTTGCCGCCTGCTGCACAAGCACAAGGACCCGAGTTCAATCCCTGGTACCAAAAAAAAAAAAAAAAAATTAAAATTAGAAGTATTGTGAAACCTAAAGGATACTGACTGTGTATTGTGTAGACTATAAAGTGTTCAAAATATCACTGAAGTTTTAATATCTGAAGTAGTATTATTTTAAAGAAAGTCTGTGACAATGTGTTAAGATATTTTTATTGTCCCTAACCTTCTTACTTATAAAAGGTTAGAATCTAGATTTGAAGATTGAATTTTGAGATAAGTGCTATTAGTATGTCTATTCATATATGTATATATATGTGTGTGTGTTATTATTGTAAATATTTCAAAAAGTGGATTAAACCTTTGATGGAAAGTCATGAAGAATTCTAAATAAAAGCAGGTCATACTTTTAGATCTCTTTTTTTAAACAAGAAATATTGATAAGCTTAGACCTAGAGAAAATTAAAATTCCCTTTAAAATGCTTGGATGAGCACAGGATATTTGCACAAAATAGTTTTTGTGGTTTGCTTTAAGTAGGCAAGAATGACAGCCATTTTACTGTTGGCAAATGTCAGAATTTTTAACTAGATTTACCATAAATTAGTTGAGAATATGGGCCAAGTATAAAAAATGTAAAGGGTGGAAATAGAATATTAAACTATTTGAGATAACTTTTAGGTAATTTCATATTTCTCTTGAGTAAAGTAAATAACAGATATTAAAGAACAGCATATGTCGACTTCAAATTATAAAGAAAAAATATGTTGATGAACTTGAAGCTACCTTGATTAATTTTGCTTTAGAGCTCTGAAATATGTAATAAAACATGAATTTTATAGGTGTTTAAAATATAAGCATATTAGTCTTTGCCAAGGCTAGACAAGAAAATTATATGCACTGGTATAATTTATTCTTTAAAAAGATGTGCAAAATATTTCAATATAAAATGAAAAACTATGATTTTTAAATATGCATAAATACATATAAATATGAGTAAAATATGATGACCAGTACTTTTTACCATTGGAAACCTAAATAAATATCTTAAGATTCACAATTTCATAAAAAAACATTAATTTTTGTATGTGTCTGTTTTTAAGTTACTGGTTTTTTTCAAGTATTGATAGCTAAAATGATACCCTCTTTCAGGAATTAACATTCTTATATAAAAATTCTTTGAAACAGTTATTTTTGATGAAAATTCGTAATTGATTCAGTGCAAATATACTTCTTTTTTTCCAATCTTAAATATGAATGAATTCTGTCTCATTTAAGAATTTCCAAATTTATTATTTAAGTTACTAATTTTTAACAATTTAGGAGAAGATTGATTTGCAGAATAAAGAAAAAGGTTAAAAGAAAAATGAAGTATGATCAGATCAAAGGTTTGTCAGTTTACAATCAACAACAAGACCAAAACTATCCACTATCAGGGTCTGACTATTCTCTCTGGAACTCTATAAATATTTCCATAAAACTTTATCTGATGAATGAGGCATCTTACATTTTTATTTTTCAGAAAATGCAGGGTTATGGCAGGATGTTTAAAGCATAAAAATCCTGCCACCTACAACATAAACAAAGATATGATTTAGATACTATGCTTCAGTGAAAACTAGACTCAAACAATACTTGGGTCGTAAGAACCTGGAAGGTGGAGAGCAGCTCAGCAGCTCTGTCATCCTGGGTTTCAGGTGAGCCTCAGGCACTAGGACCCCTTTCACTGCATCAAGTAGAAAGTGGGTGCTTAATGGAGCTAAACAGTAGCCTGCATTTCTTGCCACATTTGAGGAGGAAATTCAGTTTCAGCTAGTAAACCTTATCTAGGAAACTAATGTTCTCTATTTGTGTATTTGCAAAGAATATGCTTCAGGCAGTGTAACAAAATGAATTCCCAGGAAAGTAACTAAAAATGAAACTTGTGATTTAGGATCAATGCATGGCAGTCCCCTTGATTTTCATGAACTTCACAGCAAGTCTCAGTCTGCAAATGGGAATCAACAATAGGCTTCATTTATTTTCATTCTGAAGCAAATTAAATGATATGTTCTGTAAGTTTAAGAAAAAATATAATGGGAAAATAACAAATCAGAATTTAAGATATACGTATATGTATATTTGAGATATGCTTACAATAAATAAGATCTTTTAAAAATGATTGGAATTGCTTATAAAATTTCAGATTAAGTGATAATATTACATAAAAATTACAGAACCATAACTAAAATTTCACTTCTTATTTGTGGAACAACTCTAAAGTGTCAAGCTTTAGTACCTCCATTTAAATAGTTAAGTTCACTGACACAAGTTTTATGTAAAAATTTTAGAGTAGTAATGATAAATAATAGCTAATTTTAGATGAAGAAATTTTAACAACATAAGACTACAACATATTTCAACATGTATTCATTGGTGAACATGTAAAAACACATGTCAAACATTTAACATATCCATTTTACTTAAGAAGCTTATGCATTTAACAGGAACAGTTTGTGTTTTCTGTTTGGTCCTGCTCTAGCTATATAACCCCAGACCTCTGATTATTAACATAAATTAAATTTTAAGAGTGGTTTAGAAGGCCACTGTGAGGATTAAATGAATTATACACAAAAAGTCTTACAATTAGGTCTGACAAGTACTTAGAAACTGTGAACCAGTAATTTTTTGGTAAATTGAGGCTTGAGAAAAAGATCAACTTCAGTTAGCATTCCTTTTCAGCCCTGAGTTTTAAACTTTTAAGTCTCTTACCTTTAGACTTCGACTTTGAAGATGACATACAATGTAATGCCTATTGTTGTTTTCTTATTTGATTATGAATCTTTTCATATTTTTATAAAAATACAAATTCTACTTGTTCTTTTCCTAGCAAGTGCAGAGTTTTCAGACTATGCAGACAATCGATCTCTTCATTATTTTAACTATACTACAGTCCTTTGAACCAAATATTGCAATCTGTCAGCCAAGGGCAGACAAGTATACATTTTTTGCAGAGTGTAAGTACTTGATGGTTGTTATGGTGAGAGGATTTTATTACAGTGTCTTTCAATTTTACCTTGCATATGCTGGTATGAAATCATGGAATTTTGCCCTTTAAATCTTGTTTTATTATTAAATGGAAACCGTATGAGGCAGTATGGATCAGTAGAAAAACAATAGATTAGGCACAGCCATAAATTCTAATTCTGGCATCATCACCAATTCACTAAGGCCTTATGTACAGTTGCATGAAGTGTATTATTGAGAAACTGTGGCCATAGCTTTCTTTTGGCTTTCTATACAGGCACTAACCAGACAATACTATAAATTAATGATAATTTAGAAAAATAAGAAGACTCAGGACTCAGGACAGGGAATGACCTTATTGAAACTCTAAACTGCCTCAGTTTTCAGATGAGGGGGCTGAAAATTAAAGATATTTCATGATTTCCTGAAGGTCAAAACATGGAATACAAAACCAGGTGGCTGATCACCAGTTGTGTGGTCTGTCTCCTATGTGTGACACCAGATGGAAACTGGAGAAAAATTAGTCAGGTATCTGGATATGTTATGTAGTATCACTTAAACTCTGGATCTTTTTCTAGCCTTCTAGATATGTAACTATTTTAATACTCATTTGGAACATCAGATCATGTACTAATCTAAATATAGCAATAACTGATATGTGACATATTGCAAAATACATGTAGCTGGGTCCGTATAAGAAAACCACTCTGTGACTTTAGATACTGTTAACATTCTTGCTGAGATTTAGGATCTGTAGCTCAGAACAATCAGCAGTGGAATTGATAAATGACTCAAAGTGGGAAGATAGGATAAAGCATTTCCTTTATTAAACACCTCACTATGTGTCTATCAGTGTACCAAATGCCTTACATAAACTGTCTCTTCTAAAGACAGAGACAGTTCTCTCTGAATCCGTGGCATCTGTGTCAGAGTTGTCACTGAATGCTGTACAGGCTCAGATGAATCTTTTGACCTTCCTGGACCTTGGTTTCCTTATTTGTAAAACAAGCAGTACCTAAACTGACTACTTCATGATCAGGAAGACTTCAGCTATGAAAGTTCCTAGAAAATTATAAGGAACCATCAGAATTTAAAATCATGTACTTTTTTCTTTCAGGTGGTTCTTTGTGTTATTTATATTTTTCTTAAAGAAATTTTAACTTATATCCACTGTGTTCATGTAGGATGGTGAGAGGAACACACCATAATATTGAAGATTTAATAAAGGTAATTAGCAAAATGTGTAGTTCACTTAAATAAACCAACTTCACTGTTAATTTTACCAGTTTTTTTTCTTTTTATCTTTCTTAAAACTAATGATAATTTAAATACCTGGAGCAATAGTATTTGTCATTCAAAGTTGGAAATGTTATATTCATGTTGCAATTTAGACAGAATTACAGCTGTGAACAAATAAACTAGTTTAACTATCTTAAGTAAAACTGTGCTAAAAGTTGATCTGCACTTTCCCTTAAAGGTCCATGTGTCAAAGACTTGCTTCCAAGCCTGTGGCATTATTAGCCGGTGGTACTTAGTTCACTTGAGACATGACCTTGAAGAGGATATTGGAACTCCAGGCCTCTCTGACCTCTCTTTCTTTCTGACTTCTGTGAGATGAATATACTTTCTCTGCCATATGTTGCTGCTATGATGTACTCTGCCACCACACTGAGACCCAAAGTAAACATTTCTTCTTTATAAGTTCATTATCTCTAGTAATTTGTCGCAGTGGCAGAAAGCTTACTAACACAGGCTCTAATACCATCAGGAGGGATGATGATCAGGCTGGTAAAGTAGGTAGAAATGAATGAGTGGCTGAAAGAGGAGGACTGAGAATAACAAACTGTCAAACAAGAGGAATTTTTTTGTACTTTTGAAAGATAAGTAATGAAGCTTAAATATACAAGTAAATATATTATGATATGTGCTTAAATGCTGTTGATAAATTAAGTAAATATGTATTTATTTTCATTGAATGACTCTTTCCTCTTTTAATAACTGACCTGCAATATGTATATATCATTTCTATATCTATTATTGCATTAATGTGCTGATGATATACAAAGCTATGGTAAAGAGAACTAGTATTAGTGCATATCCTTGCTTATATCTCATTTTAAAGTAATGCTTATAATGTTTCAAAATTAAAGATGATGTTTGCTGTAGATTATTGTGGATGTGATACATCAGAATAAAGATGTTTATCCCCTTCCTAGTTTGGGTAAGGGATAATTTCATGAATTGATATTTCAAATCTGTTATCTTTTGAGAAACTTACATGTAAGTTTTTCTTTCATCTGCCAATGAGATAAATTAGAAAATTATATTGCTTAATGCTGAAGCAATCTTTCTTTCTTGAATTGAATATAACTTGGGCATGGCACATAATCTTTCCTATGTAATAATGGATTCTGATTTGCTAAAATTATGTAAGGATCTTTTATTCTGTGTAGGTGAGAGACATTTGGCTTAGATATTTTTACATTTTTAAAATTTTAAAATATTTTATATACACAGAAGAGATTCATTGATAATATAGATGGCACAATTCCTGTGCATCTTTTCATCAATTCCCCCTAAAAATAAGATCTCACACTATCATAGCATTTGAGTCAAAACTAAGTAATTAATATTAATGCAATACTATTGGCTCAAATATAGGCAATTTTCAATTTCATTAGAGTTTCTTCTGTTTGATTTCTATTCCAGAATCCAAACTAAGAAATCTCATTGCATTTAGATGTCATGTCTTCCTACTGACCTTCAATATGTATCAGTTTTTCAATTTTCTTGTTTTTCACATTAAAAATACCACACTGTCTTGATTACTACTGCTTTATAGTAAGCCTGGAGGTTAAATAATTTCAGTCCCCTGATTTGTTCTTTTTTAATACTGTATAGACTTTTCTGTGGTTTTGTATTTTCATGATAAATTTACAGTCAGTTGGTCAATATTCAAATTTGCTGGAATTTTGGTAGATATTATATTAAATCTGTACATCAAATTGAGGAGAACTATATGAAAACTATATTCTGTCTTACTATCTATGCAAATGGACTATCTTTTCATTTATTTATGTCTTTGATTTCTTTAACCAGACTTTTGCAATTTTATATATATATATATATATATATAAACACATATATCTTGTGCATACTTTGTTAGATTTATATTTTTTGTCTTTCTTTGGTGCTAATATTAATTGATTTTAGTTTCAAATTCCAATTATTTATAGCTGGTACATAAGAAATCAGAAGACTTTTGTACATTACCTTTGTATCTTAGAAACGTGCTATGGTCCCTGCTTAAAGTTATTAATTTATTTTCAAAATTTATGTTAATATTATGTTCATTATATATGTTGATTTTCAGTTTTTCTAGTTTTCAATGACTTTGGTATTAGTGTTAATAAAATGCTAGCCTCAAAGAATGCATTAGAAATTATCTCCTCTGCTTTTATCTTCTGAAAGAGATTGTAGACAATTAAGATAATTTAATATGAAAATTATGGTACAATTAACCAGTGAATCCATCTGGGCCAGATTCTTTCTGTCTTGATAGACTATTAACTATTTATCCAATTTCTTTAACAGATTTAAACCTGTTAAGATTGTCTCTATGTGTGTGAGTTTTTGTAGAGAAATTGTTCAATTTCTTGTAGTTTATCAAATATATAGGCACAGGGTTGTTTATAATAGTTTATTACTTTTTTAATGTCCATTACCTCATTTTAATGGCACTTCTTCCATTACCAACATTAATGAGTTGTGTTCTCTCTCTTTTTCCCTGTTTAAGTTGGCTACAGGTTAATCAATGCTATTGATTTTTTTTTTAATTCTTTTATTGGTACATTGTAGGTATACAACACAATTACATTTCTCATTGGGAATTGTACCTTTACATAATGCATCTTGGTTCTTATTTTTTCCCCATTCCTAGCTCTCCCTTCACGCCCTCCACCCTTCCCTATTTACAAAGACTTTACTTCCATTTTTTTCCATTTCTCATCATTTTTCCTTTCCTTTCTTTCCTTTCCCCTGCCCCTCCCACTACCCCTACCCCTTTGGAACTTTTCTTCCAATTTTGCATTATCGATTATTCATTCTAATCATTGATACATTTTAGGTATACAATATAATGACATTCATCATTGGAAATTTGCAACTTTAAATAGTCTCTCTTGGTTCTTATTTTTCACCCTTGCCCAGCCCTCTCTTCAACTCCTCCATCCCTCCCTATTTATAAAGCTTTTGTTCCTATTTTTCCATTTTCTCATATTAATCCCATTCTCTTCTATCCTTTCCCCTAGCCCTCCCACTTCCTTCCCCTTTGCTCCTTTGCTTCCTATTTCACATTACCTATTATACATTTAGTCCTTATTTACACTTTCAGTTTCTCACACCAGAGAAACTATTCAGTATTTATGTGTGTCCTATTTATTTCACTTAAGAGTATTGCCTCAATGTGCATCCACTTAGCTATAAATGTCTCTAATTTCTCATTTTTGATGGCTGAGTGGTACTCCATTTTATAAAAAAACCACATTTTCTTTATCCAGTCTCCAGTTGATGGGCATTTGGGCTGTTTCCAAGTTTTGGCTATTACAAACTGCGCTGCTATGAACATTGGTGCACATATATCACTGTGGTATGATTCTTTTAATTCTTTGGGGAAGATCCCCAGCAGAAGAATAGCGGGGTCAAATGGGGCTTCCAGTCCTAGTTCTTTGAGGTGTCTCCATACTGATTTCCACAGTGGTTGCACCAGTCTACACTCCCACCAGCAGTGGAGCAGGGTTCCTCTTTCCCCACAGCCCCGCCAGCATTTGTTATTGGTTCATTTCATGATAGCAGCCATTCTTTCTGGAGTGGAGTGGAATCTCAGCATTGTTTTCATTTGCATCTCTCGAATGACCAGTGATGTTGAACATTTTTTCATGTATTTATTTGCTATTTCTACTTCTTTGTCTGAGAAATGTCTGTTCATTTCAGATGCCCATTTTTGGATTGGTTCTTTAAATTTGGGAGGTCTGATCTTTTTAAATTCTTTATAGATTTGAGATAGTAATGCTACTGATATTTCCAAAGAACCAGCTTTTGGTTTTATTGGTTTTCCTTAGATATTTCTTCTTTTTAATTTCACTGATTTCTGCTCTACTTTTTAATATTTCTTTCCTTTTGCTTATTCAAGTTTTAATTTATTCTTTTACTAGTTTTCTAAACAGAAGTTTATATTACTAGTTTTATATATTTCTTCATTTGAATATATACCTTAACTTGATACCTTTACAGAGCCCTAGAAAAGTATTTTGTGGAATGATCCTCATTCTGGGTTTATCTAAAATTTTAATGATTGAATTGGATTTTCAGATTAGGTGGAAGAATACCATCCAAATCTGGCAGAATACCATCTGATCACCTAGAATCGAGGTATATAGTATTGACATCAATGTGACTTATAACTGGCCATCTTAACCTTAATCACTTGGTTATGGGAGTATTTGCCATGCTTCTCCAGTATAATATTGCTCCTCTTCCTTTTCCATTTCCTAGAAGTGAGTTACTAAGTCCAACTTGCACTCAAAGGGAAGTTAATAAAATTTTATATCTCTGGGTAGCAGGAATGTCCCAGAAATTGGAATAAAACCACTGGAATGAAATCACTGTTTAATAAATATTTGAGGAGTTAGAGGCCATGAAAATACCCTGTTTATCTTGATTATTTACCAATAAATTTTAACATTCATTAGTAGCAATTATTAGTATGACATTCTAATTTTGACTTTTAATTTTTCTCATTTTATTATATGAGAATATAATATTATACATTATAATTATATATTTTTTATTATATGAGAATAAAATATTATATATTTTATTATATGAGGGTGTATAGTATTTTTACTTTTTTATTCCAAAGTGTTCAGCTTTCTTGAACCTGGAAACTGCTCTGAACCTCTTAGTAAATATATAGTGTCTTCCTTCTCTATTCACATTTCTTTGTATTTTCTATCTTTGCATTTTTTTGTGTGCTTTGTTCTGTATAAATTTTTAAATACACTCTCCCAGTTTACATATCCTATGTATTTTCCTCTGAATGGATAGTATTACATTATTTTATTCAATGATGTGGTGTTTTGAAAGTAAAATCTTTATTAGTTATTAGTCCTAAAACTGTAAGATCATGTCATGTGCAAATAGTAGCAATTCTACTCCCTTTTTTCAATTTAGATGCCCCTTATTTCTTTATCTTGCCTCATTAATCTGGTTAGAACTTCCAGTAATATTAAAGAAAAGTGATGAAAGTGACATACTTGTCTTTTTCCAGATCTTAGAGGAAAAGCTTTCATCCTTTCTTCATTCACCATGATGTTGAACATTGATTTATTATATATGCCTTTTGTTATATAAAAGTACCTTCCTTCCATACTTTATTTTCTCAGAATTTTAATCTAGAAGGCATGTTGAATCTTATCAAATGTCTTCTCTGTATCTATTGGGATGATGATAGTTTTTCTTGTTTGTTCTGTTTATATCCTGCATTGTTTATTGATTTGCATATATTAAACTCTCTTTGCATCCCAGGGATGAATCCTACTTGCTTATATTCAATAATATTTTTAATGTGTTCTTGGATTTTGCTTCATAGTATTTTATTGAGAATTTTTGTATCTATGTTCATCAAGGATATTGGCCTGTGGCGTGTGTGTGTGTGTGTACATGTTTGTCCATGTCTGGCTTTGGAATCAGGTTGATGCTGACCTGATGAAATGAGTTTAGTAGAATTACTTCACCTTCAGCTGTTTAGACTATTTTAAGAAACACTGATTTTAGTTCTCTAATTGTTCAGTAGAATTCAGCAGTAAAGCTACCTGGTCTTTAACCTTTTTTAAAGAGGCTTTTTAATAAATGATGCAATAGCTTACTCTTTATTGATCTGTCCATGTTTTCTGTAACTTCATAATTCAGTTTTTGTCAGGTGTATGTGTTCAGAAATCTGTTCTTTTTTCTAGGTTATCAAATTTATTGGCATGTGGTTTTTGATATTAAACTCTAATGATCCTTTGTATTTCTGTGGTATGAGTTATAATGTCTGTTTTTATCTTAGACTTTAATTTTCAAATTTATTTATTCTTATTGGTACATGTTTGCAGTACATAATGATGACATTCATCACGGGGGATTTTTACACTTAAATAACACATCTCAATTCTTTTTTTAAATCCTTCTACCCTTTCCTCCCTCCAAACCTTCTTGCTCTGTTTCTATTTTTTGCTTCAATTCTTTTTTTTTTTTCTTTAAATCTTTTCTTTCCATGTCCCACCCAATCTCTTTTTCTCCTCGTTTGTAAAAGTTCTTCCTAGTTCTTAGTATCCATCCTCCAATTTGCTCTTTATTTATACTTTGGGTTTCTCACACCAGAGAAACAATGTGATATTTAAAGATGTGTACCTGATTTATTTCATTCAACATTATATTCTTGAGATACATTCATTAACCTAAAAAGTCTCAAGTTTATAATTCTTTATAACAGAATAATACTCCATTTTATATAAATACATTTTCTTTTTTCCATTCATCTGTCGATGGGCATATGGACTGTTTCCAAGACTTAGCTATTTTAAATTTTGTTGCTGTATACATGGGTATGCATGTATCACTATGGTATGAGGACTTTATCTCTTTCAAGAAGATATCTAGAAAGGTAATACTTGGATCAAATGGCACCTTTAGTTTTAGTTTTTTGAGGACTCTCCATTCTTCTTTCCATCATGGTTATACCAATTTATACTCTCACAAAAAATGGAGAAGGTTTCTTTTACCCCCAAAGCCTCATCAGTATTTGTTATTGGTTGATTTCTTGATGGTAGCCATTCTTTCTGATGTGAGATGGAATTTCAATGTTGTTTTAATTTGAATCTCTCAAATGACCAGTGAGGTTGAGCAGTTTTTCATGTACTTATTGGAAGTTTGTACATTTTTACTCAAGAAGTGTCTGTTCATTTCAGATGCCCATTTTTAACTGGGTCTTTAAACTTGAGGGGTCTAATTTTTTTAGTTCCTTATATATCCTAGATATTAGTCCTCTCTCTGAGGAGTAGGTGGCAAGGTTTTTTCACATTCTGTAGGCTGCCTCTTCATTCTGTTAGTGGTTTTCTTTGCTGTGCAGAAGACATAATTTACTTGAGTCTTTTCTCTTCCTAGGCAGTCTATATAAGAGCTTGTCAATTTTGTTTATCTCATGATGTAATATTTTTTAAAAATTATATTTAACCCACATTTTACCTTTTGCAACATAAATGTTCCTTTGAAAAAATAATCTATAACATTACAGAAAAATGAAAGATCCTATGTTCTTTACCTTCTTGTTTTACTTGATCAAAACTCAAAGTTCCAGGGAAAAGTCTTTTTGAATGTCTAGTTCCCTTGCAAATTCTCTGCTTATAAATGCTGTGGGAAAAGGGAAGATATCGTCCCTTTGGTTTTATCTCCCTACAATAAATCTGTGGAGAAGGAAAGGTGATTTTCTGAACAAAATTTCAAGAGTTGGAAGGAAAGATTTAAACAGTTAAAAACAAGTGACTGAAATAACTTTACTCCATCTGTAGCTATGCAATTTTTTTCATGTGTAGATTTATACACCCAATATACATAAAGATGTATATTATAATGTACAGAGTAAATAATAATTAACAAGTCAGTCTCCTTCTGACTATTTCTTTATTTTCTTCGAATAAGTTTAACTCACCTGAAATGTTGGTTTAAAAACTGAGTGGGGCATGGTTGTGCATGCTTGTCATCCTAGAACTCTGGGAGACTGAAACAGAACTGCAAATTCAAGTCCAGCTTCAGCAACACAGTGAATTAGCAAGATCCTATTTCAGAAATAAAATGTTAAAGAAAGGGCTGGTGACAGTGTTCAATGTGAAGGTGCTGAGTTCAATCATTGGTACACAATACAAACTAACAAACACAAAAACAAATAAAAACAAAACCAAAATTCTAGCTAGCTTTACTACTTCTAAATCTGTTTCTGTCTAGCAAACTGAGTTATAATCTGCCCTCAAAAGAAAAGTATTTTTAAAGACTTAGCTGCAGGTGTCTGCCCTCTAACCTTGCTACTTTATAGGGCCCCTCTATTTTATAGAGATAGATAATGGAAGTTTCCTCTAGCATATTTTTGAGCCTGGGCTCTCCCAATGCACCTGCTACTTTAGTAACTCCTGCTGTGGTTGCACTTACACGGGCAATGAATCAGACAGAAAAAAAAAAAACAACAGTATCTTAACAGGGTTAATTAAATATACAGTTTATGAAAAATTATGGAAGCTGGTTATAATGGAAATTCACCAAGTGATACCAAACCCTGTTTCTCTTTGTCTAATTTCTGAAATCCAGAGTCAGTATTCTCATTGAACACATCTATTGTCTGATTCTACACACACACCTCCTGGCTCTATCTTTGCAAGCTGGATGTAGAGGATCACAGAGTCCATGACCCAAGCATGCCAGAAGTTTGGATAAGAATCACAGTGCCTCTATCGCATGAATCCAGGACTTTCTTGCAACAAGTGGCTGTAAACTTTCCCTTTATTTCCCCTTTCCTAAAGACTATCAGGAGGACATGGAGGGTAACATTATAGAACAATGAAATGGTTTTTCTAAGCAAAGAGAACAAGAGGCAAGATAATTATGGTACAGAGAGAACACTTACCTTTTGATGTATAAAATGCCTCTTTAAAATATATGATTCAATACGTCATGCTTTTCATGGTGTTTCAGAATTTATGCTCTAATTTTTCCCAGAAATTATAAATTATTATTTTGTTTTCTATTTTAGAGATGAATCTAAAGGAAATGATCCTATTTTCTTCCCTAATGTTTATACAGGATTATATTCCTTTTATCCCTCAGTGTATGGACATATTTTCTATTTCAAGTCCAAACATAAATTTACAGAATCTATCTACTTATATTTCATTAATATTTCAATTCACTAAAATAATGCAATTTCATCTTAGTTTTGATCAGAACAAACAAAATGTAGTGTCAATTTCCAAAAGAAACTAGACAAGAAAAAAAAATGATAGTTATTATTATTTTTAGCATAGATAATTCAGTAGAATAAGAATGAAGTGCCTGATTCTCTGCTTGCAAATTTGAAACATTCACTTTTCAAAAATATTTCTCCCTGAGTAGTTCAACTTTTCTATTTGTTATTTGTATCTGCTAATAAATCTTTCAAAATCTCTTGGCTTCTGACTTTTTAAAGCTAGGGTAGAAGCATGATGCTTACCCATGATTTTCTAAAATGTCACAATATTTCCTTAGATAGAATCTTCCTGAAATCCATACAGATAGTCCTCCCTTGGATTATAAGTATTACATAATTCCCATAACTTTCCAAAATGAATTTATATATAGGTATAACCAGTATGTATGTATTATTATTATTACTTTGTGCAGTTACACATTTAGGGATAAACAGAAAAATCTGATTACCATCGTTAAAGTGATCTAGCTCTGTGAATCTAGTACTTGTAAGAGGAGGAAAAATTTCATGCTTTTGTTGAGAAGACTCGTAGTCATTTTAACATGGTGATGAATCAGAAAATGAAATTCCTTTATGGATATAATCAATTTGAGTAACAGCTGAGAAAGTACAATGGAAATCACATAGTTTTATTTTTATCCCATAAAAGTCATGAAATATTCTGACAGGGCAATTTCATCATTTTGCTTCTTTCTATAAATCTTCAAAAATCCTTTAAAATAATGAGCTAATTTCCTTACCACATAAACTAAATATACATTTGGTGGATTTGGAAGTTACTTGTGTCCAAAAGTATATGTATTTATTCAATATTGACTGAAGTACAAAGCAGAAAAAAACGCTAGTTTTGAGTAAGCCTAACATTTCAATCTAGATATATCTTACTTAACTATTAAATACAAAAGCTACATATACATACCTTGTATTAAGAAAGACTTTAAAGAAACAATACTACAAATGTTACTGCCACCTTCAAAATGTTTTCTACTAACATAAGAGACACTGAGAAATAATTTTAATAAGGATGTATCATGTTCCATATAACCACTTCTTTAGATTCCTGGGACTTTTTGCCTGACAGAATTTGGGACAATTATCTTGTCCTTGTGTTCAGAGATGATGTGCTGACAGGTTATTTCCTGAGAAATAACTGAGATATGTGACCTCCTGTCCTTGCCAGGAGAGAGCCTATTTTGCAGTTGACAGCAGCAGTCACCAAGGAAAGAGCTTGATATTTGAGGCCTTGAAGTCTTTGGGTCAGCTGAATCCATTTTATTCATTCCTCTGGCTTGTAGGGTATCCTGGATTCTGTCCTGTTTGGGCATTAGATACTGACACTACCTTGTTGCACATTGTCTCTGAAGGCATTCTCTTTATCCCAGCCCCTACATGTGCAATCACTTATTGTTTCCTACAATCATAACCTTTCAATTCCAGTCCCATTTTCTCCATCCTCTTGTCAGTGAAATATAGTGAGCTCCATTCTGAATGCAAATAGGACCTCTTCTATTCAGTTTTCCTGGCTGGAGAGCTGCTTCTCGGATCATTGCCTATAAAAGAGATTATTAGGCCAATGACTATGCACTGTTAACTCATTCTTAGAATGCTTGAGTAGGATATTTCTCTTACAATGCTTTAGATAAATATAATTCCATTAATGAATGCTACAAAATAGAGAAAGAAATTTTAGAATGATAAGCCTCAGTTACAGTGTAATAGTAATAACAACAAAATCAATAAATATTTCCATCTTCTATTTTGATCCACAAAGTTCTTTCACATACAGCATATAAATTTCTGTAATATGACTGGTGGTTACCAAAGAGCAACTCACTACTTTCTTAAAAGTCTGTGAAAAACTATCAACAGCAATACTTTTAATTCTGACTTAAATTTCTTCTTTAACTAGCAAACTTCTTTTCAAACCATAGGGAAATGACCTTAACATCAAGCATGTAGTATATTTCAATGAATTTTTTTTTTACTTCATGCTGTCCTAATGTCTCCTCTGTTTAATCTTTGTTGATTTGGCTAGCTGTACTTCTACATATTTTCTTTAAAATTAATATCTTCTGTCATGGCTTCAAATGTCATCTTTATGCAAACATTTTTCAAAT
This sequence comes from Heterocephalus glaber, assembly GCF_000247695.1. The sequence continues at coordinate 671,249 of NW_004624754.1, read as the reverse complement.
TTCTTTCTCTTTTGTCTGATAGGTATCTGGACTTGAAGGTTACTTAAACACCACAGAAACAGGCCTTCTCTGAGGCCTCTTTTTCTCCTGGCTTCTTTATTATTGATAATAGTTTCCTTTCCTGCTAGAAATCAGGATCAATGGTTTAATCATTTTGAAATCCTTTCCTTCTTATACATCCTGCATCTGATCAGTTATACAGTTGTGAACTTTCCCTCTCAGTGCCAAATACCTTTCCCTTTCACTACCACTGCCAACATCCTTATTCACATCTTTATGAAATCTTTCTTCTTCCCTGTTCAACAGTCTCCTAATCTGTCTTGCTACTTCAGCTAACAGTCTATTTTATGTACTACTCATATTAATTGTGTAGAATGATTTCCAAATTATGTTTTTAATATTATAGTCTTTTATTCTTGTGAAATTGAATAGACTTGCTTTCTTTGAAGCAATCCTTGAGTGTGGGAACCGGCATGAGTTCCATTTGGCCTTTCCCTTATCCCACCTCTCCTCTCTCCACTGAGCAACAGTGCTTCCTGAGACACTCTTGTGGGCTTAAGCTGAAGATCAGTGTTAAAACATTGTCTTAGACAAATTAATTATGACTAGATGATAAAATTGTATTTTAGATGTGCTGTGAGGGAATATGGCTTTAGAGAAATTAAATTAAAATATACTCTATCACTCTTAATAGAAATGGTTTAAGGGGAAAAAGGTGATTAGATAATCATTATTAGATTTTATACAACTATAGCAAAATTTCTAGTTAAAAATAATCACACTCTTAAAATGACGTTTAATTGGGACAAGTCTAATTTCCTAGAAAGACCTTGATAGCCTTAATGTCTATTAGAAATTTTCCTTGTTATTTTATCAGGATTACTGATTATTTTCCATAAAAAGCAATAAGTGACATTGAATAAGACGATTTGTTCCAGATCATGTATTCCATGATTTACTTTATGACTATTAATCATGTTAAAATCCTACTGAAAATTTGTAAAGGCTGTTATCTATCAAATTAAGAATGGATGCTTTGTCTTGGAATTTAAGTTGTGACCTTGTATAATTTCTAATTTTTAGAAATATTTCAAATTTTACAACTTTGATAAATGTAGTATAAAATCTGCTCTCAATTTTAATGTCTCTGAAATTTAGTGTTCTTCTCTTTTGGCAATGGTCTTATTCTGCCTTGTATTTTGTTGGTAATAGGAAATAAAGACAAATATATAACAAGTGGGTAATTGCTATTACATTATAATAATAATAATTAAAACTTACATTGTCGTCACCTAGTAGTTATGTATTTGTTTCATCTCCAAAGAGATTATTAACATATTAAAGTTAAGATGTATAGAACAAACCTTCTATATTTAGAAGGATTTCACTAGGATCTTTTACTAGCTTTGCAATTCTAGGCGTTAATAATTAATACAACAGAACCTTGGTTTGTTAATTTTCAAAAGAGAGATAATTCTACATATCAGTAAATAAATATGCATCACAATTTTTTTTCAGCAACAGAACAAATTCAGTGACTACACAGAATGACTGAAGGAGATAGCTTGATGTATGAGGTTATATCTCGTATCTGGGTATATCTGGGCCTCTAGGTATTTTGAGGACAACATACACCTAGTATTTGGAATGAGGTCCTCTGAGGATGAAGGAGCAGATAAATCTAAGATTATTAAAATTAAAAACATAAATTTGTTTATACATACTCTACTTTTCTGGGAAGCCACATAATGACTTGGAGAACTCCAGAGGCAGAAATAATAAAGTGATATGTGAAAGGCTTTTCTTGCCTCAAATGAAAAGTTTTCAGAACATTTCTGCTGATTCAGGGAATTGGTGTTAGCTTTGGACATTTTGGGTTTTATCCTAATTAATGCTCAACTTCAGAGCTTTGTCCATCAGTAATAGACTAAATGTACTATGGGTGAACTACAAAAAGGGAATCCAAGAATTATAGTGGCAGAACTTTAGTGAGAAGAAACAGAACATGATTTAAAGGTGAACATTTCCATAGTGAGACACCCAAATTGATTGAATGCACTGCCAAACAAAATGAACTGACTCAGTGATAATTCCCTTAACTTTAATGGTAAAGTTACAGGTAGATTATTCCAAAAAGGAAAAATTCATTATGAGTTCCAGTTGTAAAACTGGGAAAAGTACTTATAAAGTACTTTCTCAGTTAAAGAATATAGAGAATTTTGGATTATAAGAACTTGAGCTAGGAAGATGTGTTCACTACCGTGTACCAGAAATATATTTGTGAGGCCCAATTGACAAGGCCTAGTTATTCATTGATTTAATATGATGAATTAGGAATACATGAAAAAAGGAGTAAATTAGATAAGAGAAAATGATGATACCCAATACTAGGAAGAAATATCAAACAGAATGGTAAATAATAAATACGACATAAAATTCCCTCTTTAATACAATGTGGTAAGAACACAGAGAATACTAGCCTATTCTACAATGTGAACAAAAAATATTAGGGCCATATAAAGTTCTGTCTTAATCTGTTTTCTCCTACTATAAAAATACATGAAACTAGGTAAATTATAAAGAAAAAAGTTTATTTGGATCGTGTTTCTGGAGACTGAGAAAACAAAGACTATGGGCCTGGCTTCTTATCGTCTGGAGAAGGCCTTCTTGTTGCATCATAACATGGCCCCAGAAGTCATCACAGGGTAAGAGAGAGAAAGTATGCTAGCATGGATCTATTCTCATCTTCTTATAAATTCACTTATATCATCATGGAGGACCCATCTTCATGACTTATCCAGTCTAGTTCTATTATCACAAAGACCCCAACACTAGACACTAGTAATGTATAAATTTGGAGATTAATTTCCCAATACATAAACTTTTGGAAGAATACATTCAAACCATAGAAGATTCCCTGAACAGTTGCTAGATTATCTATAGTGACTCATAAGAGAGAAGTTACCATAATACAGACTATGGAAAAGGGCTTAAATTACAGCAAATGCAGTGAGGTGTAAATAAGATGGCATGTGGAGGGAAAGGAACAAGCTGCTTTGAATGGTTGGTTCATAAAATGACATATGTGAAGTAAATGGAAATGGGACTGAAAAAAAAGAGAAATGAAAACAATCAAGGCCAAGATCACTATGAGTAAATGCTCTGTTTTCATCTTTTGAATGATAAGGCCTCAACAAGTGGTTTCACCAAGTCAAGGAAACAGTGAGCACTGATGATTAGAATTATTACTGTAATACTGAGGTATCTGAGAACAGGAGGTGAGTTAGGGAGACTATCATCTCAGTCAAGTTGTCATATGATAAAGAAGATTTGAATTAGAACAATGGAAATGGTGACTTAAAGTTATGATTTGAGAATTATATTCTTGTGAGATTGAACAGACTTGCTTTCTTTGAAGCAGCCTCTGAATCTGGGCACTGGCATGAGTTCCATTTGGCCTTTCCCTTATCCCACCTCTCCTCTCTCCACTGACCAACAGTGCTTCTGGAGACACTTGTGGGAGCAAGTTGAAGATCAATGTTAAAACATTGTCTTAGACAATGCTTGATCCCATGTCCAAAATCTCTGATATTTTGTCTTCAGTTTTAGTTTACATATTTTTTCTGAAGACTTTCATAGCACTCTAAGTGTAGTCATCCTACAGGGTGTTCTTACTGTTGAGTTAACTTTTTAAATCATATAAACATTATTTAAGAAACTCAAGTGAAAGAGAACCCCTTATTATTAGCAGGAACATAGTTTATGTCACCAATTCATTAGTAAACACAACACTATAACTTTCTTCACTTTCCTCCTAATATTATAATGTAAAATATATGCCATGAGGTGAAAATAAACATATGTGTTGTGAAGTAGCTGCCTTTTTAGCTCCATTTGAATTTAGAGACTTTTAAGAAACATACCTCCTCACTCAGACACAGCATTTAAACCAAAACTGAAACAGTCCATCAGTATGAATGGCTGTGAAAATAATACAGGCTTTAGAGTCAGAATTGTGTATAAAAGCTACCTCACATAAAATTATTAACTACAAATGTCGGCAGTCACTAACTTTTCCCATTTTCAAAATTGGTTTGTTACAGAGTTAAATTACTTAATCATTTAATCAATCATTCTTCTTTCACCTATTAGTGGCAGAAAGGAAAACGTAAAGCTTTATATGTCAGGAAGTCCAGAGAATGTTTCTTCAGGATTGTTTAATTCAATAGTTCATCAACACTATAAAACAAAGAGACCTATAAGATGTGATAAAAATATGACGAATAGTCAAATTTTAAAAATAATTATTGCAGTAAAAGACACATTGCCATTAATCCCCTCCTAAAACACCTCACTTCAAACACATTTATCCCATTGTTATCTCCACTTTCTGAAGCAGAACTGGAAGTTCTCTTTCATGAGTTTCTGTAGTGGCTCCATAAAAGTCCTGAATCAATTCAAAAGTTACCCTTTATGGTCATTTTCATTTGGCTGATGAGTCAAAAGTCACATGATGCCAAGTCTGGTAAATAAAGTGGATGAAGACATATTCTGTTTTTATAATTGCCTTCCCACTGGATAGCATTCTGCAGCAGCATTCATTGTATTTTTTATCATATCTGGTAAAGACACAAAAGAAGACTTTCAGAACTACTTCAAAAAGTAGCAAGAATGATGTGATAAGTATGTGTAAAATGAGGGGAAGTATTTTTGAGAGAGATTAATGGCATTGTGTGCTTTACTGCAATAATTTTTTAAATTTAAGCATTCACCGTATATTAATATCACACCTTATATATTTTAGATATACTGTTATTTTTTTCAAACTGGCCACAGTAGTTCTAGAAGTCATATTCAATAAAAAAATGTCCACAAAGAAGGATCATCTTTCTCCCTCATTGTGTCTTGCACTAGAAAAAATTTTCCAGAAATTGCCTCCTGTATATTTCTCCTAATATTTATTGGATGGAATGGGGAGTCAGAGTCCCTCTAAAATAATCATTGAAATAAGAAATGATAAGTAATACTTGGAATTTATCTCTGAACCAAGAACTGCACCATATTTCTGAAGTTTGGATACCTGAAAAACTTCATGGTTGATTCAGTAAAATTGTTAGTAATAGGTTTGGGGAACCAACCAATTACGAGGTATGATCACAATATACAATGAATATTTAAATTTTAAAACTTTATTACAGTAAAAGACACACTGCAATTGATCTTCCTTCAAGATACTTCCCATCATTTCAAACACACCTATCCCATAATTCTTTCCAAATTAGTTTTAGAAATCATCTTTCTGAAGAGTCTTTATGAGGTGTGATCAGAAATCAGTGACTGCTACTGCTAAGTGCCATCCAATGCAAAAGCAGACTTGTAAAAATATTACAGTGTGCTCACCTACCTTATTCACTGCATTGGGCAGCATGTAACTTTTGGCTATTTTCTAATGTCAAAATGACCATGAAGATTATATGTTTGAATTGAGTCAATACATAGAATCATTCATGGCAGCATAACTAAAGACACTCATGAAAGAGGAATGCCAGAACTGTTTCAGAAAGTGGCAAGAACAATAGGATGTGTGTTTAAAATGAAGCAGGATATTTAAAGGGGCTTAATGACAATGTGTCATTCACTGTAATAGTTATTTAAATTGAAACATTCATCTTGTAGTTTGGTCACACCTAATAAGTCTGCTATATGTGATTCTCTAAGTGTGATCCCTGGATGAGTATCATTCATATTACTTGAGAGAACTTGTTCAAATTCTTTTCTTCTAATTCAGACCTATTGAATTAGGAGCTTGGCAAGTGGGGCCAAACCATCTGTGGTTTAACGGACCCGTTTGTGATTCTTAAGCCTTGTGAAGTTTAAAAACCTCTACGTTAAAATTTGCTGAGGAAAAAATTTACTATTTGGTCAGAGTTACATCATTGCAAAACTCCAGAGAAATTACAATACATATAAAATTCAATAGTTAAAGTACAACAAGGGAAATGACCCCCAGTCAGGAAGTTTGATGACAAATCTAGACATATCAGCACCACACAATTTTACCTTCATGTGTGTAAAGCACTAACAAAATCACTGATAATTAGTAAGTAATCAATAAATGTTTGTGTGCTCTTATCACAGAATTATCACACACTATGGTAAGCACTTTCAAATAGATTTTTATATTTTTAATGCAAATCTGAGGTTTCCTGCTTGAAAAATACAAGTCACTTTTATTTTCACAAGAAAATATCAATTTAACCTATCAACATTTATATCTAAAACAAATGGAAGTTCTTTTGCCTGATAACCCTGAATGATCATACTTCAAGTAGTAACTCACTATCGACCTTAATGTCAAATAATTTGTGATTTATTTCTGTCAAAAGCTATGTTGAACTCATTCATTCATTCATTCATTCATTTATCCACTAAGTTTTTCACTAGAATTAAAATTTTCTAAGTCCTATTTCTGTATCATATCGGATTAAAAAAAAAAAACCTTGGGCCAGGGATGTAGCTCAGTGGCACCGTGCCTGCCTCCCAAACGCAAGGTCCTGAGTTCAATCCCCGGTACCAAACAAAAACAAAAACAAACACAAAAAAAGCCCTCTAGTATTTCAACTCCCTTAAAATGACGCTGAAATGATATAAAATAAATAATTTTCTACATTTTGCATTTGTAATATTTTCAAAGGCCTGTACTTTGGAGGGTGCATTCTCACTTTGGTGCTGTACAAAGATAGTAGAAAACCTTAAGAGATGAGGGCTGGGGTATGCAAGTTAGGTCACTGGTAGTGTGGCCATCAAGGAGATATTGTGATGCCAGCCCCTTACTGTCTCTCATTTTGTTTTCTGGCTGCCATGAGATGGGCAGGATCCTTTACCCACACAAGTACATGATGTACTTGTTTTAGGGCCTGTAGCAAGGCAGCACATCATGGTGTGGAATGCATGGTAAAGCATGCTGCTCGTCTTATGGCAGCCAGAAAGCAAAATGAGAGACAGACCCCCCAAAAATAGGGGAAACTGGTTATGGACTCCAACTTCCAAAACTGTAAGCCAAAACAAACAAAAAAAATTATTTCTTTGTTTTCCCCTTAAATTCTTTTATTGGTACATTTTAGGTATACAATACATTTGCATTTCTCATTGGAAACTTGTACCTTTACATAATGTATCTTGGTTCTTATTTTTCCCCATTCCTAGCCCAGCCTTCCCTATTTACAAAGACTTTATTTCCATTTTTTCCATTTCTCACCATTTTTCCTTTCCCTTCTTTCCTTTCCCCTGCCCCTCCCACTACCCCTACCCCTTTGGACCTTTTCTTCCTATTTTGCATTATCGATTATTAATTCTAATCATTGGTACATTTTAGGTATACAATATAATGACATTCATCATTGGAAATTTGCACCTTTACATAATCTCTCTTGGTTCTTATTTTTCCCCCTTCCCCTGCCCTCCCTTCAACCTTCCCATCCCTTCCTATTTACAAAGATTTTGTTTCCATTTTCTCATATTAATTCCATTCCCTTCTTTCCTTTCCCCTACCAAATAACCTTTATTTCTTTCAAGTTGATTTTCTCAGAAATTCCATTATAGTAACAGAAAACTGATTAATACATACTCCTATGGAGAATGATTTTGCATCTTAAGACTACTTGTAACATCTATTGTTAATTTTGTTCTTTAACAATAATATAAATGTACATTGATACATTCATTTTTCTTAATATAAAGTGCTGAGGAAAATTCTTTTCTTGTAACTTCTAATGAACATTTTTAAGTGTTCAGCTTTGTTTCACTTGCTAATATGAACTATGCAAGTCATTGTTTCATTTTTGCCTTGAATATGAGCTTTTTTTAATTGATGTCCCTGATTTCTAAGATATTTGATGCAATTATATTTCAATTCTCCAATTTTGATTACATGGCTCTATTTTATTGACCTTGTTAGAAAACTTTTAAAAGTGTATTAAACCCTTGTCCCTTTATTAAGTTGTTTAAACAACATTTCAGGAGTTAGGAGGGTTATAAAAAATAAATTTCTAGTGATATACATTTATACATTATCACATTCATGCATCTATTTACCTAATTTTTCTTCCATCAATACTTTCTTCTTTCATATACCCATCCAGCCATCTATCCATTTAGCATATATCTGTTTCCTTTTAAAATATCTTTTTGCTTATAAGCAAATACAGATAAAATAAACCAAATGCATATGTATGGTTATAAATAGAAATCAGTCCAGGATGTGTCTATGACAGAACAGAAGAAATGAACAATTTCATAATTTTGTGGAAGAGAACTTCAAGGTCTTTTCTTTCCTTTTTTCCCCCTCTGAATTTTTATAGTCCCAGTATACATTGACACAGAAACTTTCTGGATTTAAAAATATTACAGCAGGTTATAAAGCTGCAGGTTCTTTAGTGGACTTGCTTAAAAGTGCTCATAAATTAGCATATAAAAATTCACCTAGATTTGCTAGCACATGGGTGAAATCCCAGCTATTCAGAAGATTGAGGTAGGAGGATCTCAAATTTGAACAACAGAGAGAGAAAAGGAAGGAGAAGAAAAAGGAAGAGGAAGCAGGCAGAGGAAAAACGAGGAGGAACAAGAGCAAAAAATTCAGCTTTATAGAGAAATAGAAATTAAGAGGTAAATTTTTTTTTTTTTTTTTTTTTTGGTACCGGGGATCAAACTCGGGACCTTGTGCTTGCAATGCAGGCAGCAGAACCACTGAGCTAAATCCCAGGCCCAAGGTAAAACTTTTTAAAGGAAATCATTTTAACTTTTTTAAATACAGAGATCCCTTGTTGCATTTAAAATTTTAATTTTTTTCAGTTATCCAGTAAACATTACTAAAAAGAGTAATTCAGTACAACACTCTCTTAAAAAGTTCATACTTTCTATTTAACGTTCTACAAAAAATTACTATTGCATGAATAAACATACTTAAGCCCTATTATTTCAAGCTCCCTGACTTTTTGAGATATTGATTTTAATTTTAACACTGGGAAGATTCAAGATAAATAAATGTCAGTTACAAGAAACATTAATTTGTTCTTTAAAATTTTCAGACTTGTACTCCTACATATATGAAGCCCTATGGACTATGGGAAATCCAAGCAATTTATGAAAAATAAAATGCATACTATCATTGAGATTAAGTACATAATCTTTCATGGCAATAGTAAAACTCATGAAATAATTTTTTTGTTAGAATATGAAGTTCTAGACATTATATAATGCAATTAGTATAATTTCAGCAGCTGTATAATCTCATAACCTTCAAGAGATTAATACAATTATTACAGCAGAGATACCATTTATAACTTTTTCAAAACAAAAATAAATTTCTTATTTAGCTAGTCTCCTGTGTTTATACTAAGGAAGCTATACATTCATCAAGAAAAGCTAAGAATGTCATCGATAAACTGAAATTATACATATAATTTTGTTATAGTCTAATTACCAAATAATTTTTTCAAAGGTTTGTAACTCATATCAATGATACATACACAGAAAAGTTATAAAGATATTACCATTATCACTTTTTTTATCATCTATACCACTGCTTCACAGAGTCCAAGTGCTCAAGAAATGCTTTGCAAAGAGTGATTTCATACTTGTTTTGGAAGAGTGAGTTCTAATAGAATTGCTAGTGATGGTGGGTCTAGGCTACATCTGCACTGTCCAACATGGTAAAGGCATGCGGCTGGTGGACTAGATTAACTGAGGAAATTAAACTTTAACGTATTTGATATTTATTTATATGTTAACATCAACATATATACTGTGGCTACTGCATTGGACAATACAACTTTGAGAAGTAAAGTGTGAATGATGCAGTAGTGCACGCATTGATAATTCAAATACATATATTTATTTATCTGTTGTTTGCATTTGGTTTTAGGTTTCCTTGCACTCCTCTCTCTATTAATTCAATTTTATTTGTTTTTAAATTGTGGAATTTTAATATGCTTACAAATATTAATACAAAAACTACCCTGAGAGACTCATCTCTCTTCTAACTTATTCTTACCATCCCTTGATGGTAACACAATTTGTTACTCCTTTCTCCAGCATGTGAGTGTTTTTTCAATGTGTTTGAAAATAAGAAGATTAAAATATGCTTTATTTCCTCTTCATTTTTACATAAATGTCAATATATACCTGTGTATAAAATTAAGATTTCATGCTAATATGGCCAATTTAATCCAATTGCAAGATTCCTTTTGTCCTGTTCACAGTGTGGTATTTGGTACACTGTGATTCTGACTTTCTTATTTCCTCAGCTATGTTTGGATACACCTCTTGTTATAAGAATGAGCTACCAAGTATTTTCCTAACAGGGAATTAATGGAAATTAAGTGTTCTGTATACTTAGATGTTTAAAAGAGTCACATCATTTAATTAATGAATGGATTGGCTGGGTGTTGAATTGCAAATTTAAAATCATTTTTTTCTTAGAAATAAAAGGTATTGTTTCACCCTTTTTCTTTCAGTATTCAGTATGGCACATTAAAAGTCTAATGTCCATCTGATTTAATATTTTGCAGGTGATCTTTCCTCTTTTGAAGACTTACCTCATCTTTTTTGTCCTCAATTGTCCTCAGCATTTTCTGTCAATCTGGTTATTCTTGCATGCAGTTGAACATAATAGTTATGAGTACAGGTTCTGAGGTTCTGAGTCTGAATTTGAGTTCTTACTATTTTCCTGAAGAAACAAAGCTGACTTGACGAAGTTTTTCTAACAGTTGTCCAGGTTTTAGAAGTATCTGAGTACAAGAAAACTCATACAGTTATGACATAGTAGCCTTAAAACATGTATCTTTGAAGTGTTACCATGTCCAAGACACAGGATCATCTAAGTTAGCTGAAGGCAGAAGTGGGGATGGAATCAGATATGTTCCACAGAGGAACTGACATGTAAACTAAATCTAAAGATTGAGTAGAAAAAGTTACAAGGTTGACAGGGTTGTAAAAGGACTTCTATTTAGACACATAATGATGGTCAATTGAACAAAGACAGTTGGAGTTTAGAAAGCTGGAATCAATTCTATTCTTATCAAAGTAATCTCCAGGTGAATGTAAAGGGTCACTTCAGCCCTTCAAATCATAGGGATATATGTCTAATTGATGCTTTCTCACCCTATAAACTTCAGCTTCTTTAAAAATTTCTTTCTTCTAGACTTCTTTCCTTCTTCCTGTGACCCAAGATTCTTCCTAGACACTGAACCACATTTTGCAAGAACTGCAGGTCCTTCGCCTCTTTTTTTCTTGCATTCTTCCCCTGTTGTGTGTTTTTATTGATGTGGAAACTAGAGAGGTTAATTATTGAGTTTGAACAAGGGATGAGATTTAGGGAATTTTAAAGAGAAAAATTTAACAGTCCAAACTTAAGGATGAGAAAGTAATAAAAGATTAAAGTAATTCATAATTTCTACCAGTAGACTTTTACATATATTATAGATTCTTGGTAAAGATGTTGAAAAAGAAGTAAGGAATATACCATACTGAAAGGTGAAAATGTAAATGATGGAATATGTCAAGAACTAAAGAGGATATAGAGCAAGTAGGATCTTCAGGCATTGTTAATAGGAGTAAAAATTTTCCAATCGATTTGAATAATCACAGTATTTAAATAACATGACCCATACAAATAATGCATGGCCCCAAAAGACATGTAGTAGGATGTCCATAGTAGTACTTTATTTAATAGTGTAAAACAGAAAATTTTCCAAATGCCCATTAACTATAGAATGGATAACTTGTTGTGTAATTGCACTATAGCATACTAGACAACAATCAAAATGCAAAATCTAATACTACATGCAAGTGTGACACAAATTGCATAAGTTCATGTTGAATGAAAGAAGATATAAGAGCATATTATTCCATTTGCATGAATTAGAGTAGGCTAAGATAATTTATTCTCTTAGAACTTACAAGACTCTTGATATAGTGATTATTCATCCTGAGATGTCACTGTAAAACTTAGAAACTCAGAACCACAGTAATTTATTATTTTCACATATTCTGGAAGTCAGGAATACAGGAATGTCTTAGTTGGGTGGTTCTGGCATAGAATCTGTCATGACATCATAGTCAAGATGTCATCTGAGGCTGCAGGGATCTGAAGGCTTGAGTGGAACTGGAGGATCTACTTCTAAGCTCACTCACTTGTCTCAGTCCTCATATCTTGCAGGCTCAGTGCCTTGCCAACAGAGCCTCTACATAGGACTTTTTACAACACAACAGATAATATTCATAGAGCAAGTAATAGCCAAGAGAGAGTGACCAAGACTGAACATGCAGTGTTGTTTTTAGTGTATAGAGTCTATGCAGTTGCATGCCATCACTTTGGCTGTGTTTTTTGTTGAGCATGTAGATTGTGTACAGTGTCAGAGAAGACTACTTAAAAACTTCAATACCATGGGCTAGGATCATTGGGAACTGTACTGAGGGGTGACTATCTCACCTGATAAAACTTTACACTCATGGTTTTGAGAAGTTTGATGGTGTAAGAATTGATATTGTTAATTTAAATAGTTGAGAATTCTCACTGAGAAGTACAAAAATATAAAAAATTATTTTAAAAGGTAATTAATTTCATTAAAACATCAGACAGCAAAAATGATCATAGAACATTATTGACACAGATCCAACTTTAAAAATTAAACATATCTATTTTTTAAACAATTATTCTGATTAAAACAAATAGGAAAATGTAAGAAAAAAATTGAAAAACCAAAATCTTTATTTCATATTGTCATTGGACAAACTTCTAAAATATTTAAACCAAAAATATTATTTACTAATATCACCATATATAAAGATTTTTTAAAAAATTAAGATAACTTTTATATTGCTGGAGAGATTTATAGGTGTATACTTGGGCTAAGTATGTGATCAGCATTTTATTCATAGGAGAATACCTTTGTCAGAGTGAAAAACACCATAATACCAGTTTCATGCAGATATGTCTTAAAGTACTTTCTCTCCATTATTTTATTTCTTAATTTTGGGAAATATTCCAGAAGCTTGAAGGGTAGGAGCAGGATATAATAGAAAGGTCAGAAGTACGGCCCTTGCTAACCAGGTGATGTGTCATAAGTGATCAGAGTGAGTCAGTACTTTATGACACATTATTTGAAAGTGTCAAGATCATTTCCAGTCATTGAATTGAAAGGTACATTATCTGTGAGTTACAAAACACATTTTTATTACATAATATTGGCTCTCAAGTATTAAATATGAATCACAACAATCAGTATTTGTTAAATAATGGAAATATTAGAGGATGTGAAGTAATTATAGAAGTCATTTATACGCTTAATTCTTCTTTCCACTATTATTTATTACTTCAGAGTTGCTTAATATGATATAAAAATGACAGCATTATGTGAGCTTTCAAAGGAAAAATTCTCTAACATTAGTAATTTTCAAATATAGCACTGTAATTAGAAATATTTTAATATGAGTTTAATTAATGATAGAAAAGATAACATGGTGACATCATTTAAGATCATTACCTGTAATGAGCCTGAATTCTTTTCTGACCTCTTAAATTTGATATTTATGTACTCTCACCTACTTTCAAATCCATATAATAAATTTAGCAAGGATTGAGAAGGGATAAAATATGCTTGGGTTACTACCAGCAAGTGGCTGAAGGCTTAAGAGAATTTGGCTCTATAGGTCTGTTAACCTCATTGTTAGGAAATTAGCATTAATTTTCCCTGAAGCATTGGAATTCAAAGCCCTGAGGATTTTATTTGTTAAAAGGAGACAGTGCAGGTTTAGGGTTCAGAGAACAGGTTCCATTCCATGGTCTCAATTACCTAACCTTTACTTATTGGTAATGTGACCTTGGTTGGTTCCCTCGTCAGTTAAATGAAGATGGTAATAGTTATTTTATATCACAGGGAGATATAAAGATTAAATTAGACATACATGTAAATGTTTAGCATAGTGTCGACCTAAGTAAGAACCTTGTGAATGTTAGCTACCATTCTGTGTATTTGGAATAAAATCAATAGAAAAAGAATAGACTTCAAAAGATTTCAGAACTGATTTAGAATTTGATATGTGAAATAGACAAGATACTTTAAAGTAAAAAATATATTGGCCAAAAGGCCTCCTTTATTTAATAAATCTACCCTTAGGGCCAGGGATTCAGCTCAGTGGTTTCACCGCCTGCTGAGCAAGCGCAAGGACCCGAGTTCGATCCCAGGTACCAAAATAAATAAATAAATAAATAAATAAATAAATAAATAAATAAATCTACCCTTCAAAATTCAAAAAAGTTTATCCTATGTGGCATTTTAATTGATGAGCATGGATTTAAGTTATACCCCCTTTTTAAATTGATGACTGTAAAACATAATCTATATTATGTGACCTGACTTTCTTGAAACCTATGTAGACTTTAGTTTCAAAACAGGTTTGTCAATTTGTTATTCCTTCTAAGCTACCATTAATTAGCTACTTAATTATATTCTCTTTGTATTTTCTGGAAAGCATTATAAAATTTACTCCTACTTTGATCTAGGCAACCATATGTCCATAGTATAAGTAAAGACATCCACTTGTTGTTTATGCGAATAAAATGATAAATGTATTACATTTCAGCTTTAATAGTCCATTTATGCTATTAAACTAAAAAATTTGTAGTTTCCATCTGTACTTCAGAAATTAAACCTTTGCTTGAGAAAGATTTTAATTGGAGCTAATATTATTTTATTAATAAAAGGCCTTTAGAGGAGTTAAAATGAAATTATATTGCAATAATGAACAGGTGTTGCTGTATTTTCCTCAAAATATCTTATCTTTGTCACATTTTATGACATGGGAGTGGAAACTAGAGCTTTGCATGATTTTATGTCTTTTTGCCAAAATCTTCATTGAAAGATTATGTGAATAGTTTTACTATTGTACAGGTAATAGTAAAAGATTGTAGGTCTCAATAGAATTATGACTGTATTGCACACTTGTTGCTATATGAGAAAAATGTTTTAGTGAAGAGGATTATTAATAAAACTTTGCAAACAACAGGTCATTGCAGCTGTTGAGAGTACATCTTTTTGAACTTAACTATGTGTTTTGACTTAATAAAGGATATCAAAAGGCTGGAAGCCATTGTGTCCTGTTATTTATAGTGGCAAGTTTGGTGAGTGATTTACTGTTCAACAGCCCTATACTTTTTCAATGTTCTGGTATTTTAGAAATAGTTTGCATATAACATTGTTAATTTGTTTTCATTTATATTTTTGATAGTAAGGAAAACCTTACCAAAAGAATATTTAAAGAGTATTTGTATTATTCTCATAAGAAAAAATTACAAACTAAAACTAAATTTTCTTCTGTTTAGCAAATAAAATGTTTCATTTTTACTATGTTACAATTCCAACTCTTTTTCACACCAATTTCTTTCTGTGATTTCTTGGGGTTTGTATTGTAGAGGATAAGAAGGGACTTTACGATCTTATGTTTGGTAAAAACAAAGAGTGACATCAAAGAGGATAATTTTTAAATATTTCTATAGACATACCTCTCTTTGTCTTTGATGTCTTTCACTATTCAGAGACACAAGATAACCATGTCAAAATGTTTTGTTTCTCTACATTAAGAATTTACTACTTATCAAATATTTATTTAAAATAGAATGCTACATTTCCTAGGATGTATACAAATACAAAAAATACAATGAAGACAATCTCTTTCTCATTTATTTTAATAGTAATTCCTGAGTTTGTAACACAAGTGAATGTTGCCTTGGAAGCCTTGAGCAAGAACTCATTGAATGTGTTTGATGATAATCAATTTGTGGACATCTCAAAGAAGATCTACGATACAATTCATGACATCAGATGTTCAGTCATGATGATTCGGGTAAGTTTGCTCTACCTTTTCTTGAATTATTTCAACACACTTTACCATCTGGATTGCCTGGAAGGATTGTAAGTAAGGTTTTATTTCTATGCTATAATGTCAAGTCTGAAATGCATTAGAACTTTGGAGACTTGTATGTATCCCCAAAGTCAGATTTATTGTCACAAACTACATTTTTACTTCTGTATTTGGTTATAACTTATGCAAATGAGAACATTAACTGTAGAATGTGCAGAAATGATAAGATTCTGTGTGTAGGTGCCTCCTAACATGATCAGGAGGCCAAGAAAGATAACCACTTTTCTTTCTTTTCTTTAGCAAATAGGAAGGATCTTCCTTACTATTGTACTAGAAATGATAAGAAAATATGTTAAAAAATAGTACTTCTGTGGCCAAACCCTCTCATTACAGAATTATGGAGTGTTTTCTTTTAACAAATCTTAACTTGGAGCTGCAAGGCACAACAAATGCTTTTTTGTCCCCATCTGGGAATTGTCTATTTAAGGAAATATGTCCTACATTCCCAGAAGGGTACTGTTCACTGTTATACATTGTACACACATAGACCAAAATTACTGATTTTTACTCCAATGTTAATGTAAGAGTTTTTAAAATTATTTTTTATTAGTATATGTTCACAGTACATGAAGTTTACAATCATCTTATAAGAGACTGGGCACATGTACAAGATACAGCTTGATTCTAGTTTAAACTCCCCCCCCTTCCATGTCGCACTCCTCCCTCTTCCTCTAAATCTCCTTCCCCCAGCTTCATTCCTGTTGATATTATTAATTTTATGATATGTGTTTACATTCCTTTAGCTTATTATGTGTAGTCCAGACTGACCTTGAACTCACTATGTAGGCCAGGGTGGCCTCGAATATGTGGAGATCTTCCTGCCTCAGGCTCCTGAGTGCTGAGATTACAGGCATGGGCCACCACACAAGGCTCAACTGTTAGCTAAACACATTCATCCATTCTGTCATCCACTCCACCCCATTCTCCACCACCCCTGCCCCACCTTCCCTTAGAGAGTACTTCGGACAGAACCCTTGTTTCCTTCTACTCATGGTTTAGCATGCTTTTTGTACTTTGCCTTACTTAAATGAGAGATATTACATGATATTTAAGCTTGTGTGTCTGATTTATTTCACTCAACATTATATTTTTCAAATGCATCCATCTTCTTACAAATGTCTCAAATTGTTCTTTATAGCTGAGAGTATTCCATTATGTATAGATACCATCTTTTCTTTATTCAGTCATCTGTATGTGGAAATATAGGTTGCTTCCTGAATTTATCTATTATAATTTGTGCTGCTATATATATTGGTATACATGTTATGTTTTTTCTGATGACTGCCATTCTTTCTGGTGTAAGATAGAATTTTAGCATTGTTTTAATTTGCTAATGGCCAGAGATGTTATGCATTTTTTCATGTATTTGCTGACTATTAGTATTTCTGGTCATTTCATTTGCGCATTTCTTGATTGGATCTTTTATTTGGTGGTCTAATTTTTTTTGAGTTCTTTATGTATTCTAGATATTAGTCCTCTTTCTGAGGAATAGCTGACATTTTTTTTACCATTTGTAGGTTTTATCTTCACTGTACTAATTGCTTTCTTTGCTATGCAGAAGCATTTTAATTGGAGGTAATCTCATTTGTTGATTCTTGTTATTTCTTGTGCCATTGCAATTCTGTTTAGGAAATCCTTTCCTACGCCTTATGAGCTCAAGTGTTTTTCAAATTTTATCTTGCAGGAGGTTCAGTGTTTTCTGTTTTAATATTTAGATCTTTGATCCATTTTGATTTTAGTTTAGTACATCATGAGAGATATGGATCCAGCTTCAATATTCTGTAAACACATATCTAGTTTTTCTAGCAACATTTGTAAAATAGACTATCTTTCTTCCAATGTATGCTTTTGCCCCCTTTGTCAAAGATCAAATAGCTCAGTGTGTCTAGGAATGTTTTTGTATCCTCTATCCTGTTCCATTCATCCACAGGCCTGTATTTGTTCCAGCATTATGGCTGTTTTTATTACTGTTGGTTTATAATATAGCTAATTAGTTACTTATAGAACAAAGTAAGTGCTTTAGAAAATGATTATGTAAAGATATAAAGATACTTTAAATTAGGATAAATTCATCTACAGACAGACCGAGAAGTGAGAATTTGTATTTTCAGTAGTCTTATTTAGGAGGAGGTTAAAGTAAGACCAGGAGAGGAAGGAAACCAATAGGGATTCAGTATGAGTCAGGGCTTGATGCTGTTGTTGAATTATGAGAGATACTATGAAATAAACCTCAGAATTATTTCAAACAAGAAGAACAAAATCTGGACGCTTAATCTCCTATTCGTTCTTTTTTTTCATTAAGTTTATTGTTACATTTTAGGTATACAATACAGTTACATTCATCATTAGGAACTTGTACCTTTTCATGATGTATCTTGGTTCTTATTTTTCCCCATTCCCCTGCCCTCCCTTCACCCCCTCCAACCCTCCCTATTTATAAAGACTTTGTTTCCATTTTTTCCTTTTCTCATATTTTTTCCTTCTCTCCTTTTCTTTCCTCTACTCCTCCCACTTCTCCTACCCCTTTAGATGTTTTCTTCATATTTCACATTATCAATTATACATTTTGATTCTTATTTATACTTTTAGTTTCTCACACCAGAGAAATTATTCAGTATTTACACATGTGTCTTAATTATTTCACTTAAGAGTATGGTGCAACCACTGTGGAAATCAATATAGAGATACCAAAAAACACTAGGATTAGAGGTCTCATTTGACCCAGCTATTCCCTTGCTGGGTATCTTCCCAAAAGAATTAAAAGAATCATACCATAGCAATATATGCTCACCCATGTTTATAGCGGCACAGCTTGTAATAGCTAAAGCTTGGAAACAGCCCAATTGTCCATCAACTGGAGACAGGATAAAGAAGATGTTGGTTTTTTTAATAAAATGGAGTACTACTCAGCCATAAAGACTGAGAAACTAGAGACATTTATAGCTAAATGGAATCACATATTCATTCTTGATTAAGGGCTGCCCTCACAAATGTTACCTGGGCCTTATACTCAAAGCCAATCAAACTCTCTTTGCCAAAGAAAGCAAACTTTAGCTGGGGTAAACAGGCTCACATTAGGAAGACTTGGTAGGACCAGTGACTGAAAATTGAAAGAATTAATGCAGTTCAGTTTAAAAACTTTTGGACTTAATGTCTAGTATGACTGTAAAATGGAGAAAGAATTATCAAGAAGAAATGCGTAATAGTATCAGGCTTGAACTTCATAGTGGGACTATGCGGAGCCATCCAGAAATATGGAGTCCTTTATGAGCCTTGTAAAGAAATGGCCAACCAAACAATGGGGAGTCTGGCAGGGCACATGGAAAAGATTATAAGGAAAAGGCTAAAGGTGTCAAACTGTAGGATCCAACATTTTAGGGCTTGGGAAAAGCTGAAACTAAACCAATGATAGAAAGAGAAATTCCAGGATATATGCAGATGGTGCCCTAAATTTTTACCACAATAGTGTGAAAGCCATACATATTTGTCCAAAATAATACTGCAAGTTTTGAATCTGGGTCTTTACCTGAGCTAGCAATATTTGCTATCATACTTTCTTGTAATGTTAGGCAGCTACTTTTAGCCACAGCCCCTAATCAGCCACCCTATTATGAGCCAACCAGCCAATTCATAGTGTGCTGTCCTACTAACCTATGTTGTTCAGTAGGTTATGAGTATTACATCTAATTTTGATGTATAAAATGTTTTCAATTTATGATAATTTCATTGGGATTCATCGTAAGATGAGGACTATCTGTACTAAGGAGCCTACAAATATTTGTTCCTGTGTTTGGAAACTGAGGCACTGAACCAATACTGTGACTGAGCAGCACATAAACTTTACCAAATATTTCCTTATTCAGCCAAAGGTATTTATTCCTGACCTGTGTGGACTAGTGGACTAGAAATAATCCCCAAATTGGAGAGGAGGTGAGTCCAGGAAAGATAATAGTGTGACGAAGATACATGAACTTTAGGAACTGTGGTATGAACTCTGCCCCTACAGTTTCACTATCCCTGTGTGGCTATTTGAGAAGATACACCTGTGAAATTACAGAAAAGAGCTAGGGTGGATATTGCATTTATTTTTCCTGCTAAAATTGTTCAGGGATGTAAAAAACTTATAATCACTTTTAGTTAGATGTTCCAGTACTTAAATTTTTTCTCATTATCAGGATGACTTCCACATTGCAAATCAAATTGTCTTGCCATTATTTCTATGTGGTCCTCCACAGGGCAGGAGAACAATTTATTGTAACTATTAATAGCCTTGGAAGGCAATACTCTTTCCCTTTACTCATTTCTTTTTCAAGGTAAATACTTCCATTTCTGTTAATTTTTTCTCATAGGAATGCTCTAGTATTTTGTGTTAATTGCTAGTCCTTATTTAATTTTCAAAAAACTTTTCAAATGAGACTATCAAGTCTTATTCTAATTAGGTCCTGTCTAATACCAAACAAAGTACACTATTATCAAGTATAGGAGATATTATTTACTTATTAGCAATTTAATATCTAATACAAAGTAAAGTTCATATGTGTTATTTCTACAGCTGTTGTAAATGATGTTAGCTAATTGCTCCTCCTATTTTACTCACCAGCGTTATTAAATTAAGGCTGACTTGCTTTCATAATCCCCCTACTTTTGCTTATATATTCATTCTCCTTTTTTATTTGAAATGATTGTCCTTGCTCTTAAATTATAATTCCATGAAAATTTGTTGTGTTTTGTTTTGTTTTGTTTTGTTTTCTGGCACCAGGGATCGAACTTAAGCAGGCATGGTGCCACTGAGCTGCATCCCTGGCCCCTTTGTTGTTTTTTTAAATTATTCTTCATATACTTTATCTACTTGCTTTCTATTTTGTCTTTTGAGCACACTGAATTAGCATCAGTTAGAAACATGAGGTGTAGACTTTGTTCCTTTTTTTCTAGATTACTAATAAATTATTAATTTGTACAGTCTTGGCCCTGCATCTCATTGTAATGCCCAATGGATAGATGTGGTTGAGGAAATCAGTGTTATGAGACCCTTAAGAAAAGGAAGCTATATCCAGCTGTGAACATGCAAGTGTATGATTTAAAAGAGCATTTTAAAATTTTGAAATATGTATAATTCTTCTTTAAATAATTTTATGGCTGAAAGGATAGAAACAGAGCTGCTGTGCTTCAAATCATGGAAGAGAGGAGGGAAGCCCATCATCTCTGTCCCTACATCCCAAGTTTCCTAGGCAACCAAAAGGGGGAAGTTCACTTACAGCCATTCCTTAGAGGATGATCTGTAACCTCTGGATTAATTGCTAATTGGGTTATAAGATAAAAATAAAGTCTAGCTCAGATGCAGGTAAATGAAAATCTATTCATTATTTTACTTAAAACTATCCCTTTACCACAGAGGATAATAAAATTGAGCTGGTATAATTTTCTCTTTACAAGGCCGAATTTAATTCAGACCAAAACTCTGGCCTTAGAACTGCAAAACATTTACTCTTTCTCCAAGGTATCTAAAAAGTGTGACCATTAAGCAACTAGTTAATAATGATATAAGTTTGGGAGGGATAAGCTATGGTCCTGAGGAGGTTTCTAAGTAGTAATCCTATCTTATGTGAATTTTCATGAGTATTCTTCAGTGCCCTCAAGAAAATAAAATAGCTGAGGATCAGATTCTTATATTTGATAAATAGTTTTATAAAATATGATTACATCTGACTTTACTATTTTGATCAATTGCTATATTAGTTGTCTCCATTATCTTTAAAAGTTTTAAAATAAATGCTGTGACATTTAATGTTGCTATTTTTTACTGGATTCAGTGTGATGACAAATGAGGTTGTAGAATCTCAGATTTAACAACCTCAGAAAGTAGGGAGTAAATACAGTATAAGTGGCTATTTGCCAAATATTTCAATTGTATACATTATCTTTATTTTTATTATTCATGCTTGTAAACCATAATATATTATTTCCAGGGGCTGGCAAGCTCTTATGTGGCACATATTTGTTCCACTGTGTTTTATATGGCCTATGGGCTCTGTGCTACAATGACCAGGTGAAGTAATTGTGACAGAGTAAATGGCTTAAAAATCCTGAAACATTTATTATCTGTCTCATTGTATGAAAGGAGCATGGGGAAATGGGGAAAAAAATAAGAACCAAGATATACCATGTAAAGGTACAAATTCCCAGTGATGAATGTCATCATATTGTATACTTAAAATGGATCAATAAACTTAATGAATAAAAAAATCTACAGGAATTTGTTATAGGTCATTCACTTTAGACCTTTACCACAATATTAACTGGCTTTCCAACAATCCAATCAGCTCTTTATTAGTTTTGTTTTGCAAATTTAATGGTCCAAGATATTTGAATATTAGAATTGTTACCTCTTCCAAGTTCCTTGTGTCATGTGCTCACTGAAAAAGACATTTTCTAACACTTTCTATTCCATATCTCAAAGCTCAGTTTCCTTTTTATATTCTCCTCTATATATTCTCCACCTTGAAGACTTACATTCTCCTGGGTGCTCTACTTTCTTTTGTAGATTAAACTATTTTATTTCCAAATTTTATATGCATGCCCCGGTGCTTTGCAAATAGAGCTTCTTAGTTACTAAGTCTCACTTGTTCCAAATGCTGTAAAGATTTTTTATTATCATTTTGCTATTTTGTGTTATTTGTCCAGCAGGTAAAATTATCATACATTTTGAAATTCCACTGTATTCACTCATTTTATTTTATTTTTTTATGTTATAGTATTGTATTTCTCCCAAAATAAGAGCCAGCCAGAAAATAAGCCCTAGCATGATTTTTCATCCTAGGATGCTCTTTACATAAACCCTACCCTCAAAGTTAAGACTCAGTTAAGATCATCAGCCAAAAGAATGCTTTTAGTAAATCTATTGCAACATTCAATGAACATATTGAATTATAGAGCAATAACATTAATATAAAATTATAAATTAATAAAAATATAAATGAATAATGTTACTGACATCAATATTTAAAATAAATGATAATATAAATTATAATTAAGTATTTGCAAATACCCAAGCAGGCACCTTTGGAAGAGAGGTAAACACCTGTGTAAACAGATGAGATCAAGACTTATTGGGGAATGACCAGTGGAAGTACAGACACAAAGCATAAATAACATATGCGCTTGATAATGAATGGACGTGACTATATCTAATATGACTCTTCATAATTCAGTATGCTGTGTGTTATAATGTTGCTCTATGAGCAGAATACATGGTTAAGAAGTATGCATTAAGGAGACCTCTCTTGTTGGAGATGAGATATGGGGGCCAATGGTACTACAGGAAATGGAGTCGCAAGAAATTCAGGCCAGAATTCAGGGTTCAGAGAGTTTTGATGATGTTCTAGAAGAAGATAACGTGACTGTATTTGAATGAATGTAGTTTTTGTACATGAATAAATGTAGATTGTTGTATATGAAAAAATAAGACATCCCCTGAAAATAAACCCTATGGTGTCTTTTGGAATGAAAGTTAAAATAAGAGCTGCTTTTATTTTTGGAGAAGTATTAATAACTTTTTCTAGACCTTATTGTGATTACAAGTGAATTTTCATAAGATAAACCTTAGCTTAGTGAGCTTAAATGCAATTAATTAGGGTGAATGTATATATATTGTGGTTTGCATACCTTGGATTATACATTTTTACTCCCCAAAGTGTCCAATTTGGAGGCTACATTGTTTTATTCACTGTATTTTCTAGGTACTGACTTCCTGCTTGATTCCCTGTACTACTTCACCGCCACCCATTGGGCACTGATCATAGTGACTGGCATTCATCAGCACAGTTCCTTTCAAGGCAGTTTTCCAACCCTCAGGAACACTTTTCCTCTGTAAGCCTAACTGCTATCAAACGTTAGCTTCTTCATGCTTTGCAGATCTTTTGTTGACTGTGGAGAATCTATTCAAAAACCATTTCAAATTTATTTAGCATACAAAGGCTTAACACCTTTTCATGTCTCAGTGTTAATCAGATTGCCAAATTTCATAGTCACTCTGTTCATTCTCACAGGAGTCTTGCCAGGGAATCTCAGTTAAAACACTGCCCTTTGTGGAAGCATTCTGACACCTTTATAGTGTCAGAACAAGTTTGTAAAGAAGCCAGCTACTACGGGCTTCCTAAGGGAACTTAATAAAAAGCTGTAGCAAAGTAATCTGACCTTTATATGCAAATTGAAATCAAAGCTTAGTGGGAAGAGTTCTGTAGAAGGGCCCTTGCTGTTACCTCTGAAACAAAAAGTTAAGATAAGGAACCTATAACCGCCTGCTGGCTCTGGTTGACAAGAGGTAAAGTCTCATGCTCTCAGCACACTTAATGGCCCTACTTGTATGTACACTAGTTGAAGAGACTTTTGACTGTAGGGACGGAGGTGTCCAGAGTTGCAAAGAATATTCATTGAGTAATATTTTGGATAAGATGCAAAAGCAGTGCTAGTCAGTGATCTCAGCTGCTCATGCTGGGAGAAAGATGTTTAGCGTGAAGTCTTTCTGGGAACAGCTATCTCACCAAAGGGTCAAAGCTACTAGATTGGCAGGAGATGTCATGGTCCAGAGGGGCTTTTATGGAGATTAGTCCTGCATTTGAGAGGTCTACACAGGTGCAGTTCAGAGATTTGACTCAAAGTCATTGAATCTAAGGATGAGGGTATCTTTCTCTTTGAAAATACCTTGTGTTAGGGGAAATGGCTAGCATTGCAGACAGGATGACAAGAGAAAGATGTTTCATGGTGGAATCTTAAGGACTATATTTTTTGGGTTTTTTAGTAATTATATAATGCTATATCACTTTAAATAAATGTCTTAGTAATGAAATAAATTTATATTAAGTATTACATTTAATATGTTTTTATAATTTGGGAACAAAATGTTGGCTTTATCCTGAAGACTCTTAAGATGTGCTTATCTCTTCAAATAAGAAGTCTGGCTGCCTGACTACATTTCAAAAGTAATTTTTGTAGAGTTGAATAAGTCTTCTAGAGAAAACAATTTATGAAGAGATGACTTTTAAGAAAGTCATTGTAGTAGGTAGTAGAGGAAGAGAGATTGAGAATTTTATGTTTCCAGTATCTATAAAGCAAATGATAGAATTTCAAAAGGAGAAATATTGTGAAGTCTGACAGCAAAAGGATAATTGAGGTGCTTGAGGTAACATACTGATAAAAAATCACAGGAAGAAAGTCTGGGTCATTAGGCACCTGCTTCAGAATATTTTCTTTTACCACAGGAGAAGGAATCAACTCAATATTTTTATGCCACAAGACCCGTTAGTTTTCACTGACTTTCGTTTGTTGATGGGCCAGTTATAAACCCATAAATCCCGAGAAACACTTTTTGGGCAATTAGTGGAAGAACACTTACACTCCATCTCTTCCTTGCTCCCTCAGATTCATACATGTTGGCCTGCTGGCTGTCCCTCTAGACCACCCACCTTTCTGGTATCTTTCTACTTACCATTCTCTCTAACTACAGCGTTTTCTCCCAAGACTTTGAATAGGGGCCATCTTCAAATCTGTTACATCATTATCTTATCCAACATCCTACACAGATCCCAAACAAAGAAATAAGTAAAAATAGCTTCTCCCACTTTAGTGACTCTATCTTAATCAAGCTTATGTCTACATAATATTTATCATGACAATTGACATGTATAATTAACATATTTATCTATTATATTGCCAATCAAGACTGGAGGCTACATGAAAGAAGGAATTTTTAACCAAAGCTTTTAATGAAAAATATAAATTAAAATATCATTATAATTAAATTATTTTTCCACTTTGACATTTGTTTGAAATGTCATTACTGACTCCCAAGCAATTAAAGGTAAGAAAACATGGTGTTATTTTATATATCACACATTATAAAAATGATGAACAATAGAAAACTAATTCGGTAGATATTTTCAAAAAGAATTAAAACTTTTTTGATCTATGATATTAAGAGTGCCAAGGATTTTTAAGTATACATTTTGTGGCCACTAATGTGGTTATGAAGGTGCTCTGTGACTATATCAATACTATTTGTCTTAGTTGAAACTTACATAAAGTTGGATCCATGTGGTTGTTTTCAACATCCTCAGTTTTACCATGAAGTAGACAAGATGACTCTTCCACGACAATGAGTATTGCAGAGCAACCCTGGTGGGATTCTCCCTTGTGTTCATTATCTGTTGGGGTGTAGAAGAAAGAACCTCCAGGATAGAGTCTGTGGAACTTGCTGAAGTGTATTTTATATTCATTATCTTTCACTATCAGTCCCTTGGTATTATAAGTCCTGAAAAGTCACAAAATCATCTACAAATATAATCATTAAAATGTGTTTCATAATGCCTTCTATTGTAGTGTTTGGAACAGAAATCAGAAATTTAATTAAAGTCATAAAATATAAAAAGATACCATAGCAAAAATATTTCTAACTTAAAAATGGTTATAAAGTAGATTTAAACAGTCCTCTGTGATCCATTTACTAAAAATGTAAAAAAAAAAATAAAGTGAGAGTTTTATATATATATATATATATATATTATTTCTAAAATTCATGGTTTCAGAAAAAATTCAGTGTATGTTTACCAAAACTTTACATTGGCAGTAAGTTATAGCAGTTCACAATTTTGCCTAACACTTGAAACTTCAGATTCTTCAAGCAAGGGAAAACACAGAAGTAGTGATTGGGAAGACAGCAAACAATCCCTTACCATGTATTTATTATTAAAGAACGATAGGAATTTTAACCAAATACCAATTATATTATTTATATCTTACTTAATATATTGATTAAGTATGATTTTCAACTATTATTCTTCCTTGAGATGAGGAACTTCTCTAAAGGAACTTTAGAGAAATTATGAAGATAATAATGTTAATGATAATGATAATAATAGAAAATATGAGGCTGTATTTGGAACAATATTTTTATACTTGCAATGAGATGGAACCAAGCATATTTCAAGAAGTTTTTCTAACTGCCTAACCATCTCTGAGGAGATGTAGCAAATCAGGCTGGCAATCAGGCATGTTCCCTACTAGAGCAGCCAAGGTGAAGGGATTGAAGTGCTATCTCGCCAGCGTTAGGGGCTCATTGAGTCTGTTCCAAAGTATAACATGTCACTGATTACAGAGGATTTTGGTGTTAAACTGACAGAAGAAATTGCTAATCAAAATGCAAGTGGGAGATGTAAATGCAAAAAGATATGAACTCACCAATTAATGCAAAGGGAATCATTTTCTCCTCCAGATGTCTTGTTTCTTTATTATATCTGAAGCTTTACATATTCACTTCAAAAGAAGCATATCAATCAGAGAAGGTTGAAAGACTGTGTTACTCTGTGATGAGCATGGATTAGAAATCAGAAGACCTTGATCCTGGCCTCAGCTATATCCTATAATACTTGTGAGGTCCTCTTTCTCTCCCTTACATTCTAATGTATGGTGTCGTAGTATATAATGCAGGTGGTTATCACACTAGCATTGCTTATTTCACACATTTTAAGGAGTCCCACTCTCCCTCCCCCCTTTCTTTCTTTTCACTCATTAGTCCATTTGTCATGTATTTAGATCTTTTTATTGAGTACCTACTATGCACTTGTTAATAAACCAGGCACTTAGATATATAGTGAGGTATAAGATAGATAAGATCTCTGTTTTTATGGATTTTATATTCTTGTGGAGAGAGAGTAAAGATTTAAAGAAAGATATAGACAAGGCAGTTATCAAGAGTGACATGGAATGGGATGATGTGAAGGAGAGAAAGTGGCATACGAGATACCAGCACCTTTAGTGTAATAGAGAAAGTCTGTCTGAGGAAGTGAAATTAGTTAGTAAGAATAAGAACAAGTCAGCAATTTTAAGACAGGGCAGTAATGTTCCAACCAGAGTAAACTAATTGAAAAATGATAAGATTTAGGAAATTCCTGTTTTACTTAAAGAATAGGACGAAGGTACTATTTCTACAACTTAGTGAATGGAGGAAGGGGAGTGATAAAAAATGATTTTAGGAAGGTAGACAAAACAAGCTATTTTGGCCTCATCAGGCATGTTAAGCATTTGGATTTTATTCTAAATTATCAAGAATTATTAAAATGTATTAAGTGATATGATTTCATTTATGTTTTAAAGAAGACCTTTCTTGATTTTGTTGAATGTTGACTTTCTAAAACAGATGTTCATCAAACAAAGCTGAAACTAAGACAGTGCAATAAAGTTGAATACCATTCTACCAGTTTTAACAGTATATCAAAATGGAGAAATCAAAGGATCATTCTAGCATTTTAAGTCCAGTGCTTATTGATTTTAAAATACATGTTCATATGGAAAGAACTGGTTGGGATTTGGTGATACAGTAGATTTGAATAGGCAGACACAATGAATTGAGTATTTTGAAGTGAGCTTATTGGTTTTGATAATTGATCAGTTTAGCTATTTTAATGTTTTTTTTTTCTTCTAGGAGCAGATATTTCCTGGGGAAAGCACCTATTTTCTTTAACTTGCTCTTACTACAGTTAGTACAGGAAAAGTGAATCTACCAAGTGCATTATTGTTTAGCACAGTGACAGCAAATTACAGCATCATGTTTTCATTTCTAACTAATGCATGGAAAATAGATTTCTGGAGATAGAGGGTAGGCAAGAGTAGATGTAGGGATACCATATATGAGGCTGTTGTAGTTCTTCATGCAATACGCAATGAGAATATACACTAGAAGTCCACTGTCTAATATAGTGGTCACATGTGGCTATTGAGCACTTGAAACTGAGGTAGAGTGAAGTAAGGTGTGTTATGTAAACAAAAAACACGGTAAACTTTGAAGATGTAGTAAGAAAAAGTACATAAAGTATCTCATATATATTTACATTTACACATCTTAAATTGATACCACTAAAATCTTTGTGGCTTGCACAAATTATGTATCGTTGAAATGTGGCTACAAACTTAAAAATCTATATGTTGCTTATATTATATTTACATCAGACAGTACTACACTAGAGAGATGGTAGAAGAGTTCAATTTGAAACTTATTTTGAAGATAAAATTGACTGGTTTGTGGGGTTAATATGGTTTGAGGAAACTGAAAAACAAATGTGGCTCTAAGATTTCTTGTTTTGGACTTTTGTGTGGGAGTGAATATGATTTAATGAGAAGGAGATTTTGGGGGTAGAAATTTGATTCCACTTTACTGAGCTCATTTAACATCAAATATACTTGTTTTATAGTCATATGGGTCATTTGATATATAATTTGGAATTTAGACCACAAATTTTCTCTGTCAGAGGAACCTGATTTCCTTAGTATATAATTACATGTGGGCACAGTATATTTAAAAAAACATGACAAAAATAAACATATTTAGAATTCAGGTTATAGAGGGAGACCTAACAAAGTAAACTGAGATGTAGTAACTGGAAAGACAGGACAAAAGGGAAAACAGTGCCATCTCAAAAACCAGTATAAGAATATTTCCTGTGCAGGACATTACTTCAAAGACTGATTAGGAGAAGATTATGTTCCTTGTATTTGGAGATATGGATAATCAAGTAAGTAATGGGTATATATAGTACTTTGATGTCAGGGTATTCTGCAACTGATGATAAAGGCTCTGTAGTTGGAAAAATTTAGCTAAATACCACAGTTAAGAAAACTCTAAGTCTATTGGGATACACATTTCTATAGGACCTAGATAACGATGGAGGATTTGAAACAAGGAGAGGGAGAAAATTAGGTTTTTCTGAAATGTGTGGTATTCAGAAAGAGAGGTTAAATAGCTCTCTGCTTTCCTTTCAGATTGCTCTTTGGCACACTCTGTTGTCTTCACAGTATAATGGGGAAAAAGACAAATGTACTCCTGACCTCTTGACAATGATCAGAAATTACACATGGCAAAGTGAACTGTATATACTTTATGTGTCCATAAAGTCATATAATTGTAAATATTATAAATAAAGTTTGGTAAGATCTTTTAGTTTTCAATGATTCTCATTGTTTCTTAAATCTAGATCAGCCTTTTTTTCTGTACTTACAGGATTTTTTTTGTTGTTGTTGAACCATCCTCTTTCTTCCTTTGTTATTATAAATGTCTGCTGAGAATACCAGTCTTTGCTTGTGCACTTTCTGAAATAATTGTCTTTAAATACAGTTTTTATCTATTGATTTTTTGGGAAATATTTGCTTTGCACCAATATTATCTGCAAAATGCTGCTCTCTATTCTCTTCTGTTAACCCCAATGATGGCTTTAGCCAAATTCTGCATTTTTGCTGAACTGTAGAGAATTACTTCTACCTGTTTTTCTTCTTCCAACTATGTGTTTATTATAATAATTTTTATTATAGGTACACTGAGAACAATAGTCTCAAATCACTTTTAAAAGAAAGTATTATGTTCTGCTTGCATTTGAGGTAAAAATAGATTCACCCAGTGCCCATTCTGAAGTATTTCCTATGTGATACTAATGAACATTACTCCATCTCAACCTTTTCCTTTGTCAATAATTACATTCCCAGTTTATGACAGAATACAAAACAACTGTATAAAACAAAAAGAAATATATAAATTAAAATATGTTAGTGAATACTTAAAATAATATATTATTATAACCATTGCATACTTTTTAAATGACAAATAAAGCAATATAGGACAGTTTTTAATAAAAAATTAAGCTGTAATATTGCTACCCCTACATCTCGGAGTGAATTGCATTTTACTAATGTTATGTATTTTTTCAAATAATTTTCTACATAAATGTTAACTCATATACTTATATGTTTATCTTTTGTTTGTGCAACTATATGGCTATTATATATTTAGTATTCTGAAACTTTATTTGATTTTCATAATTTCCTAAGAAGTCATGTTCTGGACTCTCTTGTCCAACCCAAGAAGACAGCTAGCATGGATCCACATCAACTCCTGTGACACTTTTTCTTTTAAGCTTTTACTGTATCTGAGCAAAGCAAGAAAAAAAAGGTGAAAGGCAGCTAGAGGCAATATACCAGAAAAATGGAAACAGTCATTTGTGGCCTTCTTAAAAAAAAAAAATATGGAAAGCCAACATCATGTCATGAATGCAATACTGCATTCTACAGAAATTGAATTAAAAACTCTAAAATAATAAAACAGAGTTCAATTGAAAAGAAAATCACATACCTCAAGACTATTAGAAGGCTTTGAGCCCTATAAAGATGAAGTGAGTTACTTAATTCTGAATATAGCTAATTGGTGTCAAGGTCAGAATTAGAATTCAGTTCTCCTTATTCCAAAAACACATGAGCAAAACTAGTATTAACTAAATGGCATTGTAATACAATGTTTTAAATATAACATAATACATTAAATACAATTTTTAAATATTAATTATATTTGACATTATTGACTAAGAACAGAAATATATCGATGTAAGAACTGAAGAAATGGCAAGTGACAAGTAGCTTGAAGGTAAGGCTAAATTAGTTTCTGTGTAAGAGATGAGGTAGAAAGATCAAGTGAAATAATTTAAATGTATTGAATTTTCTTTAGATGTGAAGCAAAGAGAAAAATGTCTTTCTGCTTAAAATAAAGTTCCCAGCAGAAACTGAGAAGATCAAGCAGAGGTAAAAGTTATACCCTTGAGCTCCAGCTAATGATATCTAGCCGGAGGGAAGAAAATTATGTTGAGAGCTCAGCACAAGACAGCAACTTTACATACATTCTCTCATTTCAGCCCTAAAGCAAACTTGAGGCAGGGATTTAGAGAACCATTTCATTGATAGGAAAGAAAACAGCTGAGTTAAATTATTATACTAAAGTCACTCAGGTAGACCGTGGTCCAATAGGGCTAGTACTCAGATAATTCCTTTTAGCTCTAAAGCAAATCTTTTTTTAAAAATTAATTTTATTGATACATTTTAGGTATACCATATAATGACATTTATCATTGGAAATTTGCACCTTTACATAATCTCTCTTGGTTCTTAATTTTTGCCCCATTTCCCTGCCCTCTCTTCAACCCCTCCATTCCTCCCTATTTACAAACACTTTGCTTCCATTTTTTCATTTTCTCATATTAATTCCATTCCCTTCTTTCCAAAGCCAGTCTTTATTGTCTTACAGGCACTGCCTTTATTAATCCCTAAGGTGCAAGAGATCTTTGTGTTAGACCTAGAGTTCCTGGACTTGGAGTTAAAGGAGTTTTATTCCAGTATTTCTGAGCTGTCCTTAAGAATTTGAAAACATAATTAAATTCAATTATAAAGATAAGATAGAAAAAAATAATGGTTTGCTAGATATTGCACATTGTTTTAAAAGAGTTTTGTAAATACTCTGTCAGTGCTTTTCTTTTCTTAGGATTTTGGAGCTTGAAGACATTTGAGTAGGAAAGATAAATCAACAGTCAAGGAAACAAAACTGAAAATTGCTTCTCTTTAAGGTTTTTACTTCTAGGCCAATTTCTTTCATACACTCTGATTTTACTGATTCACTCTGATAGATACATAGTCTTCAATCAACAGCAGGTGGGGGTGGACTTTACCACAGAACTTTTCTGTTTTCCCACAATCCTGCCAATATTTTACACAAATAATGGAGATGTTTTGCAATTATACAGGTTTCTTATGGTTCTACCACTTGTTAATTTGAATTAATATCCTTAATTTGAAAAAGTAATAGTTTAAAAAAAAAAAACTACTGATTTGAAAGAGCAGGACTTTTCTGAGAACAAAGAAGTGTGATTTTGAAAACACAAATCTTATTTTGAAGAACAGATGTAAAGTTTATCACTAGATACTTGAGAAAGTTCTGGATCCCTCCATCCTCCAAGGATGAGTCCTTTGTTCACTTATCTGTTTTAGGAGATCAGAGTGACACAGGAATTCTGAAGATCAGGCCTGGGCTATATTGGGAAAGCAAAGCATCACAGGTTCCCCAGGATAAACAGTGTTAGGGACCAATACCAGGAAGCCAACTGGGAAGGCAGGCCATGGCCAAAGTGTTTATCACCACTAGAGTAATAAGTTTTCACTTATCCAAAAACTTTCTTCCTGTTGCAATTCAGAGACAGATGCCCATTTGTTCCCTGAATTAAGTTAAAAGGACTCCTCTATTATCTAGATTTTGCTTCTGTTGGAGCCATTAGAAGGCCAAGTCCATTTTTCATGGACTTTTAACTTTTTCTTATCAAGTATGAGCCAAGACTCAAACAAAACCAAACAAGCAAACAAAAGAGAAAAACCACCTAGGATACCCAAAAGATTTAAAAGTATTTTGAAAGAAAAGCTTAAGAGGTCTAGAGGACATAACTTAACTAGTTTGAAGTACTTGCCCCTTTTGAGTTAAACCAGGGAGGAGCTCTGTCAACATTGCAACATGTATCCTCCAAGAAGATCATGTATGGCTTCTGAGTCTGCATTGGCTATTTAACTTCTATATGAGTATATGATGGAACCATGTAGGTTTATGGAATTAGAACTACCACAGAGGGACTCCAGCAACCATACAGAATCTTGTAGGATAGTCATATGTACCTTTAAATCCTAATTAGAACTAATGATGAAAGCTTGCCAAATATGGAAATCCATTAGAAAGCAAGAGGGAGAGTTGCAAACCAAGGAAGAAGCCTGCAGAAGCCTTTTGAAGAGATGCATTGTCATTTGGCATCTGTTTGCTACTGCACAGAATATTAATGTGCATTCACACTTGTTGGTAATGATAGGGGTGTTCACATGATTGATCAAAATTGTTCCACCAGCTATGATGTAATGATGATGGATTGTTCTTGTCAGGATAGCCAGTTAGAAATTTCTGCATCAGATGGCCAAGAGATACTATGAAGAATCTCTCAGGAGATACAAAAAGAATCCTTTTTACTTAATTGAGGCTTGACTCAAGATTTAAAAACAAAAATAACTTGATTGAAAAAAGACAGACCTGCACTTTAGACAGTAGAATAAAAATATACTCTAAAATTGGGTCAAATCATGGTAAAAACAAACTTTATTTGATGTGCTCTCCACTAATCACCCTCCCTTAACACCTCACCTGAGGCTTTAGGTAAATCATATAAACTCTTTATATTTTTTAGCTAGAAATGACTTCGTATTTCCTAAAAGATTTTTCAAAGATTAAATGTAGACAATACATATATTAAAACTTTAAAACAAAAATGCAAATTTAAGAAGATAATATTTACTTGATTGTTGAAGTCAAGGCTTGGCCATCATCCTCTAATTGTCCTCTTTCAAATTCTTCTCCAAATCCTGCCATCTTTGGATACTCAAACACTTTGTAACCTTGCCAAGGCTCTCTATCCTCTATCCACAGTAATTTTTATTCATGCTTGGATATGTCTGGATGTCATTTCTTTCTTGAAGGATTTTCTCAATCCAACTTGTAAATTAGGTAATCTTATATGCCCCCATAGCACTTCTTATTTTCTAAGCAATTGATTACAATAGTAACCATGTTTTCTGCTTGAATTTAAGTGCCAGGAAAAAACAAGACTATGATTTCAAATCTTTCTTTATACTATTATCATAAGACTTGGGTCATTGTAGATAGAAACTAGTTTCTGAGTAAATAAATAAATGAATTTCATGTTCTGAAATGTAAAATTAGAAAGAGGTATTAGGATAAAATGATGATTAGTATTTTATTATTGATGCCTATAAAAGTAAACTTTAGGGCTGGGGATTTAGCTCAGTGGTTTCGCCGCCTGCTGCACAAGCGCAAAGACCCGAGTTCGATCCCCGGTACCGGAAAAAAAAAAACACTCAAAAAAAAAAAAAAAGTAAACTTTAAATTTGATCTCAAATTAAAGGAGTGGGACTTAATATTTTTTTAAATTGTATAAGGTTTACAGTAGTATAAATAATACTGATATTTATTCTGATAAACATATTCTTTTCAAAATTTCCCTTAACATGTATAAAAGTTTATAGTTGTCACAAGAAATGTTTCTTTGGGTTTAATTTGATGCTTTTATAGGTCATAGACTAATCTAGCATAATGGTTAAGAGTAGTCTCGATATTAAACTGTTTGGAGTTCAAATAGCTGTGTTACATTATGCAAACAATTTAACCTCTCTGTAAATGTTTCTTCATCTGCAAAATGAGGGTAATAAATCCCCCTGTGATGGTAAACTTGCTGTGTCAACTTGATTGACTTGGGAGCACCCAGGCAATTAGTGGAACATACATCTTGGAGTGTCTGAATGGGTCATAGAAGCATGACCTTGGGTACTCTCTATCTGGTCTCTTTTGTCTTAGTTGTTTTTTCTCTTGTTGCTGAGACAAAATACCTGACACCCAAAGTTCAAGGGGAAAAGGGTTTGTAGAGGTTTCTGCTCATAATCAGCTGGACCCAAGGTAGAGTGGCACAAGGCAGAGGGACATCACAGAGGAGAAACAGTTCATGGTGTTCACACATAGCAAAAGCAATAAGAAATGTAACAGGGTCTTTCTGCAATTTTTATCTTATCCAGACTACCAGGATTAAGGTGGTGCCAAAACAATCAGTGTACTGGTGTAGTAATCACATGCCCTTAATCCCAGCATCACACACTCTAGATTCAACCACCTCTAAAAAAAGCTACCTATGACCATATGAGGCTTTGGGGAGACATCTAGACCCAAAGCATAACATGTCACCCCTGGCCCCTCAAAGCCTCATGTGTATTCCTTTATGAAAAAGGTATTTAGTCAATCTCTGAGAGTTGTCAATTTCCTAACAGTTTTAGCTTTGATGAAGTCCAATGTTTCCTTGAAATTTAAGGCAAATTCTTAGCTGCAAGCCCTGTATAAGAAAGAAAAGGAAGTTAAAATCTTCCAACATTCAATGACACAAGATAGACATTTCCGTTCCAAAGGTTGCAAATGGGGGTGGGGGTGGATGAGAACAGAGAAAGACCAAACTCCAGTAGGGCAAACATTAACTCCAACAGTTCCACTTCCAGCATCCCAGCATCCAGGGCAATCTGTAGCAAGTTATAAACTCCAAAGTGTTTGGGTGGCTCCACCCCTAGGGTACTTCTGGTGCTTGTAGCTCCCACAGCTACTCTCTTGGGCCAGGTCTGCTCCCTCCTTTCAGTTTTCCTCAGACTATCCATGCTCCTGGCTTCTCCAAACTTCTGAGGTCTCCACTGCACCTTCGACTTCGCAATCACAGCTCCACACACTGCTCTCTCAGGAGCACACTGCCTGGCTTCCCAGGCCTTCTTCTGAAATCTGGGTGGAAGCCTTCCTGACCCCACAACTCTTGCATTCTGCATGTGCCCAAAACCCAATCCACATGGATAACACCAAGGTCTGCAGTCAGCTGGAGCAGTAGCCAGATTTTCTTCTCTCTTGCTATAGCAGCCCAGTGTCTATGAACCAAATCCTGAGGAACAACTTCCCTAGACCATGACCATACTGGAAAATGATGCTCTGGGGCTCTCTTCTCAAAGCAAGTCTTTCACTTTTACAATTTTGAGGCTGCAATGATGGAGTCTTGCTGCTTCTGGTGATGCCCTCAGACCATCTTTTCTATTCTCTTGTTCCTCCTTGGCAATCAAGATTGTCTCTATCTTTACAGGCTGCAACTTTACTGAAGCTTCCTTTCTGGCCAAACTCAGACTGTTTTAAATCATTTCTCTGGGCTCTTGCTCTTGATTCTCAACATAAATCTGGCTAAAAGCCCCCAATAGTAGCCATGCCACCACCTCAACATTAGACTGCCTTAAAATTTCTTCTGCCAGTTACGTAGTTCACCACCCTTAATCTCAATATCAGGCAAAGTCTCTGGACCTAAATGTAGACAAACTTTCTGCCAAGGCATAACATACATTGTTTGGAGTCCAGCAGCCAATGCAGTCCTTCTTCCTAGCAGAAACTGCCTGAGCCTGGTCTTTACTGGCTTTGTAGTCTACTGAGCTCTGACCAGAATCTCCCATACAGTACAGCCTAAGGCGTTCCATCTCTACTTTTTCAGCTGTCATCTCTGAACCTTTCCTAACTCTTCCCATTCCCACAAGCCAGTTCTAAAGGCTCTTGAGCCACATGGCCAGGTAATGTCACAGCAAGAATCCCACTTCCCTAGTACCAAATTCTGTCTTAGTTACTCTTCCCTTTGCTGAGACAAAATACCTAACACCCAAAGTTAAAGGGGGAAAGATTTATTTATCTCACAATTTGTAGAGATTTCAGTCCACCGTTGGCTAGCTCCAAGGCAGGGTGGCTTTGCAGAGAATAGTTTATAGTGGGCAGGAGACAGAAAACTAAGGGACTTTAACAGCGTCTTTCTGCCTCTTTCATCTTTTCCAAACTATTGGGATTAGGGCTGTGCCAAATCAATCACTGTACTTGTTTAGTAATCACACCACCTTAATCCCAGCATCACACACTCTAGTTTCAGCCACTTCTGAAAAGGCCATTTATGACTACTTGAGGATTTGGGAAAACATCTAGACCCAAACCATTACACTTCCCCTTTCATTTCTGGTGCTGTTCCCCAGGTCTTCTTCCCAGCCTCTGTGAACTAAGCATTTTTGTCTTGCCATGGCCTTCAACAATGATTTTTTTTTGCCTTGGTGGCAGCTGATCATGGGCTGAATACTCTGAGACAATGTTCTGAGTCTGAGTCAAATTAAATCTCTTCTCTTTTAAGTAGTGGATGTTGAGTATTTCTAAGTGACAGAAACTCTGACTAATATATCTCCACAGAGAATTGAATGTTCCACTGCGTATTAAACTCTTAGAACTCTAGAACATAATAATAAATAATAGTAAATAATAAATAATATATATAAATAAATAATAAATATTCAATGAATAGCATCTTTTTATTTGAACAATGTTGATATTTCTAATTTCTAAAGTAGCAGGTTAATTAGAAATCAGCACTTCTTATTTTTTAAAATCATTTTATGTGCTGAAATACCATGAAAAAATTGTATGTACCTAATTAGCCATATTACTGTTGTCATTTAGTTGTTTAGTTTCAATTTACCATTCTGGACTACAAAAGGTTGGCTCAATCGATTTTGCTCTACTACAGTGCATTGATAGGTTCAATATTTTAGATGTCAAATTTGACCTTGATAAATATATAATAATTCAATTCTAATCTAATTCTTATGGGCAATTTTTTGGAAATTAACAATTTCTAAAATTCTATCCTAAAAATGTGAATTCACCAAATAGCTAAGAGAATCTTAAAAATGAAGACTACGAAGGCATTGTCAAGAATTTCAAAGATATGGTGTTAATCATCTGGTATTGCTTCATGAATGCAACTGATTAGGGAAATACAAGACATGACCATGAAAAACACTGTAATAAATGATTATATTAGGGGAAGCAATATAAAGTAGTTACTGACTACAGTGCTCTTTCTGCAGGGCTTCTGAGAGCCTGGCATTTTCACAGTTCCCTTCTGAGGGTTTCACAGTACATGAATTATTATTTAATTACATGTGCCTATGCAAACTTAGCTGTAGGTTATAGAAACAGATATTGCACTTTTTTCAAAATAAGAGTAGGATCACTTCTCTCTGATCATCTAGAATGATCAGTGGTCTACAAGGTTGACAGTATTAGAGGTCTATGTCATTCAGTACTGAAATTATCCACCATATATGGTAACTGACTAATTTAGTCAGCTCTTTTGTGGGTAATATAAAAATGCTCACATCGAAATAGCAGTAAAGAGGAGCAATGCATAAGGCAGAAACACAGACATATAAAGCAATAATGAGATGACCACTAGACAGAAAAAAAGCTAGAGATAAGCAGACATCAAGTTTGAAAGAGCTTGTAATAGGAAGAGAAGAAACAATAGAAGCATGCATAGGCAGTACTTGAATTCCTGTAGACTATTGGGTTGGGGAACAATGTACACCTGCTGATAAGTTAATAATGAAAAGTAAAGTTATTAGAGCTGCAATATATCCAGATGCTCTAGGAAATTTTGCATCTGCTTTTTTTTAATTGACTGTGTAGCATTATTTTGCTCCTGAGGGTATTTTGATTCCAGGATCATGAACCACTTTTTGGCCGTGCCTTATCTGACCATGTTTTATGTTCTGTACTAACAATGTTCTTTTCCATGTCATTGGTTTGTATAGTGAGTACATGTAGAAAATTTCTAGAAATACCAAAGAAAATTTAAGTTTCAACTAGTAATTTTAAATACTGAAATCATTCTAGTTAAACTCAAAGTTCTGGAGCTGAGCTACTTGCAAAAATATTAATGTATTTTCATGCTCTGTATATAGACACTGATGCATTATCAGTATCATCAAAGTGGATTAGCAAAAATGTATTCATGGTGATCACTTGTTTTGCTTTGGATAATAAACTAAACAGAAATTCATAAAAGAAGATTGATATTTGTATTAATTTTAATGATATAGAGTCTTTTGAGCAATAAGAAATCTAAGGGTAATTTTTCATGAACAAGATGAACTTGAAATTATTAGTTCTAAGTCTTTTTCATTGTGGAATTTTTGTGTTAGAAAGTATTTACTTTTGTGATTTGGCCTGTCTTTTGTTGAACATAGTATATTTGAAAGTGCAGGGCTAGGTATTTAGCTCAGTGGTTCCACCGCCTGCCTCAAAAGCACAAGGTCCCAAGTTCGGTCCCTGGTACCAAAAAAAAAAAGGGCATCTTGTTGCAGATACCAGTACA
Organism: Heterocephalus glaber; assembly: GCF_000247695.1. Next base: position 631,608 of record NW_004624754.1, on the reverse strand, counting down.
ATTATTTTAATCATTGAATAGTTTTTAATTGTATTAATACATGACATTTTGTTGGCCCACTATGCTATTAAATAATATTTAGGATTTTCTTATTTTGTGGCTTATTTAGAATGATGATCTATGAATATTTTTACTTAAATTGTTTTGTGGAATTTTTATTTATCTTTCATAAATTCTACTTCAAATATTGGAATTTCAAGAGTGTTGGGTAAATATATGCTTAACTTAAATTTCCAAACTCCTTGCCAAATATGTATACCATTTTATACTCCATAAGTAATACCTAAAGAATTCTGAAGGTTCCACTACTCAATATTTATAGTTCTTTGTATTTTTGTTTTACTAACTCTAGTGAATTAAAAATAGTATTACCTTATAGTTTTAATATGTAATTTCATGGTGATTAAGAACATTAAACACATATTCATTGCTTATTGCTAAACTGTATTTTTTGAGGTATATATTTCAATTCTTTGCCTATTTTATTCAAAATTTTTCATATTTTTATTTTTTATTTATTTGGCTTTTTATAAATACTTGATGTGTCTTTTACTAGATATATGTACTGTGAATATTTTATTTTGTTCCAAAGCTGTGTTTATGGTTTGCTTGTTCATTTTCTTAATGATGACTTTTTATGAACAGAAAATTTTAATTTTACCAAAGTATAATTTAGCTTTTTATAGGTAGTGCTTTTTATGTCTTATACAAATAAAATATCATTCATTAATTTAAAAAGAAAAAGTCAGCTCCAAGCTTTTGAAGACAGTTTCCTACATTTAGGAGTAGAATGGCTTTAGGTTTTACTTTTTTGTTTATTCCATCTGAAATGAATTTTTGAAAATTTTCAACTTTGGAGAATTTCCCAATGGTATTTTAATCTTTTGTTTGATTTTGCAAATGTCCATTTAATATTTAAAGGAATTCTCTAAATTTCTTCATTTTCATTTTGATTGATGATCTCTAATATTTTCTTCATGGTTTCTCTCTATAACTGTATGAGTAGCCTGTTGTTTTATAAATCTGTATTTTCTTTGGTTGTTGTATATGTTCATAACTGAATTGTTCTTTCCAGATCATAGTCATATAATACACTCACTCTTTCAAACTCTGGGCCTTTGAATATTCTCTTAGTTAACTAGTTTTAAATTAATTCCTACTATATAAGCCTATATGTCTTCAAAGATAAGTCGTACAGTTTCTGAAGTAGTTGTATGATTTGCAACAATAAATTGTTTGATTTGCCTTGGAATATTAACTCTAAAGTAATCAAATCAGTCATTCTTTAATTTTCTGTACTTTAATTTTTTGACTTTTGTATTTTAGGGTACTTATAGAATCACATGCAAGTGTAGAAAATAATACACAGATCCTATGTACAATTAAAGAGTAACATTTTGCCTATGTATAGTGCAATATCACAACCAGAAAATTAGCAATACAATATGTTGATCTTACTCAAATTTCACCAGTTTAACATGCATACATTTGCATGTATGTGAATATTCTTTATTTTCAATGTTTTAAAAAGACAATACAAATTTAAGATTTTATTTGCAGTTTATTTGGTGGAATGCAAATATGTTTGGAGAGCACCTCATTTTTAATCTCCACAAGAGACTTTGTTTTGATTTGAAAGGCAGATCAAGGGTCACTACATGCAAAACGTTGTTTTTTATATTCATTTGTGCTTTAAAACTTTGTACTACTATTTCCTCAATATTAGTACTTTTCACCTGACTGAATTGGATACTTACCTTTCTTCTTTCAATCAGAATGTTGATAAATTTCATATAATATCAAGCAATGTTATTCAATACTTAAAACCACTTTTTATATTGCCTAGGTAACTCATCATTATTCTTTGTCCCATATTCCATATTTCTTTCAACCAATTCATCCTTTGGTTCTTGGTTTCTATCTTCTTTGTTATCAAAAATATTCTCATCTTTAGCTTGCTGTTTTTATCTGACATTTTAGATTATCCCTTTCCCTTTTTCAAATATCCCAAAATTTGAGAATGTTTGTTTTCTTAGTTTCTTCCCCATGTCTATGTTCAAAACTTTAATTTTGTTTAGGAAATAAGGTTAACAAAGAGCATCTGTTCTTTTAATTCTTTGTTACTACAGTGCATCTGTTAACCCAGTAGGCTATTTGGCTGTTACAGGATTTTGTAGTTATTATAAAGACTTAATTTGATTTGCCTGACTGGTATATAGTCAAGAACTCAAAGATGGAAACAAATATGACTGATGCAATCCTTAAAGTTAAGATAACTGTAATAAACAGAAAAGTCAAGTATAATAGTTGTAAACAACTTGCATAAAGCGATGTAGAAATCAGAAGTGTGATTTGCACTTTCTCACTTGGGTACTTTACTTAAAGTGTTAATGATTCATTTCCATAGGATTTTGCTTTTAAAACCCTGGGTTCTCTAAGAAGAGAGAAAGGTAGAAAGTGATAATTATAATCTGACTTTCATACTAATTAGCCTTTTATGTTAGCTTTCCATCACTAAGTTGAGGTGCCTGAGAAAAAGCACTTAATGGAGGATTTATTTTCCCTTATGGTTTCAGTATTTTCAATCCATTTTTTTTGCCTCATTTTATTGTTACTGTGTGTAGGGAACCAGTTTGAGTTGCTTTAAAGCCTGGGTTGCCTGAGGACCCATATGGACATGACTCTGCTATCTAGCACATACACACAACAGGACACACTTATGTAAGCATGACTTAGCATAAACTACCACATGCATTACTTGGTTATGAAAGGACAGGATGATGTAAGGCTGAGAACTAAAGACTCTTGCTCTTGTTACTGTTGCTGATGTTGGCTGTTTGCTTTCTTTTTCTTGGGGACTTCTCATGCAAAAATACACCTTCAGCCCCCTGACCCCAACACTGGGTTTATGGTCAGGCAGAGCACCATACTTTAGAGGATTTATGAAGTAAAGCTATACACCTCTTAATGAGCTTGAAGCTGAGTGGAAGAACTGGAGAGGAAGGGCTTGGGGACCAGATGTAACCCCCAAGGTCACACCTCATGATCCAATCCCTTTAAATATGCTTCTGCCTCCTGCTTCCATCACCTCCCAATAATTCTACCAAATTTGATCTCTTCAATGAATGAACTCCAATATAAAGTTAGAGTTTTCATGACCCTGTCATATCTCCAAATCCCATCAACTGGCATTGAAACATTCAGTAAAATAAGATAACCCGTCTTTTTTTGTGGTACTTGGGATTGAACCTAGGAATTTTGTATTGAGCTACATCCCCAACCTTCTTTTCCCTCTTTAAATTTTCATTTTGAGACAAAAACATGGCATCACTAAGTTGCTAAGTTGCCCAGGCTGGATTTAATCTTGAAATCATCCTGTCCCGGTTTCACAAAGTGCTGGGATTATAGGCAGGTACCACTATACCCACCTACAATGACTTTTTTGTGGGACATTTAGATTTCAACCATAACACCGAATGCACAAATATACCACTGTGTAAAATATTTTTATAATTAAAAATAGAAAAATATAGGTTACACATTATAGTCAATGCATTTGTTAACATTTAGGAATATATAGACGTAGATGTATTTAATTAATCATATTTTATTATTCTGTTTCTACTTTAACATTTATAGCTTCTTTTCTTAGAATAGTAGGAAGATGAAATTAAACTGAACTTATTGGACAAAGGTAATATATAGCACTTTATGTCAAGAAATGCTACCCAACTTAACAATGAAGTAAACAGTCTGTAACACATGCCGCAGCAGCAGCATGTCTTGTCCTGAACAATGCACATAGAGGAAAAAAAGTACGGAAGCAATGATAATAAGCAAATCACTATCAATGCCACCCATAACTCATACAGGTAATGCTTAAAAAGATGAAATGCAAGTATGAAATATATTTACTTAAAAGGATAAATTCTGAGTGAACTGTGGAATGTTGCTAATGTGATAGGAGCCATATTTTATTATTTATTTATTTACTTACTTATTTATTTAGTTTTTTGAGACAGGATCTCACTATGTACTCAGGGTGGCCTTGAACTCACTGTGCAGTCCAGGCTGGCCTCAAACTCATGGTGATCTTCTTGCCTCAGCCTCTTGAGTGCTGGGAGTGCATGCATGAACCAGCAAGCCTGGCTCACTTTATTTTTAGTAATGAGAAAATACCTTTTTGTTGTTGTTTTTTGTTATTGTTGAAAGTTCCTAAGTCTACTACGTTTTCTCAACACAGTTTTTAAAAGAGACCACCAAAAGGCAATTGTGTCACTAGTCCTTTACAATATGATCATTATACCCACTGATTTGGTGGTAAAATACCCCAGAGTGGGAAACAGAAGAAAAGACATAGTATACCTTAGCAATTTCATTCACCACTCTTAAGGGAATGAAAAATTCAAACAAAGTATACTTTATATCTTAGAGTTGAAAAAATGTGATTAATTGATGTATGAAATTGCCATTTTTTAGAGTATTGTCATTAGAGTACTTATTTGTTTTCCTTTCCCATTTGTCAGTTCTTGAATTGTTAAAGACTGTTATGGTCTAGGTCCAGAATGTCTCCTAAAACTCATGTGCTCAGATCAAGGGCCTTTGGAAGATGATTGCATTATAAGAGTGAGATATGATCAGTAGATTAGTCCACCAATAAATCCATAGCTGAATGTGGTCCTTGGAGGTAGGATCCAGTTGGAAGAGGAAGATCAATGGGGATGTGACCTGGAAGGTCATATATTTCTTCCCTGTCTGTTCAGCTTTTCCCTGTCTGTTCCTCATCTATACATCTTCCCTATCTGTTCAGCTTTTCCCTGCTATACTCTCTCTCTCTCTCTCTTTTTCTCTCTCTCTCTCTTTCATTCCTGTATACTTGAAAATGCATAGAATAAATTCATTATGTTTGAAGAAATTTTGTATTATAGGATTTGAGAAAAAATTGAAATAAATGATAAACCCACTATACTAGAATGTTAACAAAGCATCTCACTTCGAACCTGTATGCTTTCAAATGTTTAAATTCAGTTGTTACAAGATGTGACTAGTACTGTGCCAATTTAATAAAATACTGATATTTTGAAAAAGAAAGAGTTATGAGACTCCTTTGAAGAATTGATTTATTATCTGCTATCTTCATAATTTACAGTGAGTCTTAGCTAGTGCTAATAGACAAGTCCTGGGTAAATGGTATTGTAGGTCATTTTTGTACTTTGAATATTACATATTCAAAATTTTAAGTCATAATATTCATTTTTTTAGAACAATGTGAAGCAATTATTGACAAGAAGGCAATGTTTTTAGATTGCTAAAAAAGGTATCTCCTGTATTAAATGGTTATCATTCCATTACGAGGAAGATATAAGAAAATATGTAAGATATGAGACATGATTTTATTTTTTTTTAAGAGTAGGAAAAATTATTGGGAGACAGCAAGCTTCTGCCTATGAGGGAGAGAAGGGGGACCGGAAAGTGGGTTGGCCACCCCACTTTTCAAAGATGTTTTATACAACAAAACCATGTGTTGAGGTGGGTACAAAGTGGGACAAAACTATAAGACCCAATGGAAATTTACAAGATGGGCATGAAGTGGGACAAAGCTAAAACCAACCAATAAGATTACAAGTACAGTCATCTGGGTATTATTGATTAAATGGGGATCAAATAGGGGAGCAAGTCACATAGCGAGTGTACAAGGATTTTTAGTAAGGGTGGGGGTCAGGGATATTTCCTGGAGAGGCTGGGTTAAGACCTTGGCCCCCCATGCAGGTGCTTGATACCTGTTTAGAATATTAGTCACTGCTATTCATCCTAATGGGTGTGGTAGTTTCTCTCCTTTTACAATGCTGGCCTTCAGTGAATGTGTCTTCACTGTCTTCCATGATGGCTCCTTGAATGTCCTCCATGTTGGCTCCTCATGGGCTGGCCCTGTCTAACTGCCTACAAGATATTTAATTAACTTACCTATCTGCAATATCCCCCCTCTGAAGAAGTATCCCTAAATGCTGTGAGGGGGCACAGGGTGAAGACAGGTCTGGCTACTTCTGGCTGAAGAGGGATGTAGTTGTGATCAGCAGTTGGAGTTACTCTACAGAGGGTCTATCTAAAGGCCTTTGATGGGAACCAGGCATTGTCATCTTGGTTGCTGTATAGCTTTGAGTCTGGAGGAGACAAAGCCAAAGAAACAGTTAAGAATACATGGGCCAAATTATAAGGTCAGCAGGATTGCTATGAATATAGCCAACAAGTGTTTCCACCGAGAGGAACTAGTAATAGCCTCCCACAAAGAGAATAAGAAGGTCCAGGGGATTTCAGAATCGAACATAGAAGTTATATTGTATAGTTTAGCAGTTATGAGTTGTTTACAAGGTCGATTTGGTGGATCCCAGTAAAAGAATTCTAGCACATTTGTCATTGGTGCCATTTGTATGACTGTTTGGAGTTTAGCAGCCTCTAGGCAAGAATAAACAAAACTCAAAAGAAATTAGAGCATGAAAAATCTAAGCATCAATACACTAAAATGGAAGGGCAGGTTGGGAGAAAGTCACACTTAGAAATTGAAACAGTGATTGTAACCTGCTGCCTCTTAGATTCTTTCATTGATGGAGGTTATCTACAAGTCTGATGCTTTGTCATAAATCTCTCTAGTTTTAGTTGTAAGAAGATAAGAGACAATTTGAAGAACAAATCTTGCTTAAAACATTTAAAACTCTAGCTGAGCTCTTATAGATTTTACCATAGTTTTTCCTAATGATCCATAACTGTGGTCAGCTACTGGTGTAGCTACAAACTTTGAGAAAGTGTCAGTGACTGGAGTCCCTTTTTATATCTAGCTTTATTACTATAGCATTGTTTTATACCTCTTTTGGTTATTCTTTTGTGCTGGGTGTTTAAGACTAAGTTAAAGTGAGACCTGTGTCAATCAGTATGAACTTCTTGCTATCTATCAAGTTCAGTTATATCTCCTCAGGCATTACTTTGGAACCATGCATATAGCCTCTCAGCTCCTCTGTCAGTGTCAGATGTCAGGTTGGGTCAGAGCCTTGCTTGACCATGTTGCTTTCAGTGAAAGCACAGGAATTTTTCCTCTCTGTGACCCACCTTTGGCACATGGTACATTTGTCCTCTGGTGCCCAGGAATCTCCCTGCTCAGGAGGTTGAGTGACTTACTAAAGATGTAGAATCCTGTAGGAAAGGTTCCTTTGTGTCCTGGATCTTTGTTGACTTTGAGGAGGCAGGACCAAAACATTGGCTGTCCTCTTAGCCCAATTACCTTTTCAGTTTTGGTCTCCAAACTTTAGTAGTTGAACACCCAAAAGAGAAGATCAGTGACAAGTATTTCAGTAGGAGGAGTGAGCTTAACTATTTTGATACTTAAAACATCAAGCACTTTTGAAATATAAAGCACAGTTAGAGGGCTCTTATTTCTTACTAACCATGGTTGTTTTAGTAGTTGAATCCCTGGATAATGTTTATAGACAACAGTTATATATTATAGAGAAACGTTACATCAAGAGCTACACATGGTATTTTAGTATGACAATCATGATGACATTTTCTTTGTAACGCATGTCCATCTAAGTACAGAATAGTCTTTCAGTCAAACACCTCCATCTAATCACAAGGCATTAAGTGACATAAAGAAAACTCTTATTTGTTATCCTTTAGTAGGATGCCATTTAAAGGGAACATACATATTGGCCTATAAATGTACCTTAGGAATTCATAATGTGTAGTCCTAATTTTAGTGTGATGTTTTTTCAACTGTTTGGCAATTGAACATCCCTAAGTGTGGTGACATGTAACATATCTATCACATAAGTTCTTAAAAGGATTATTATTTTATTGATTATCTCTTCTTGGCTTGATATGTATCTCTTATTACAAGTAGCTGGAACACAGGAGAAAAGCAGATACCTGAGTCAAAAAAGATCATTACCATAAACCATATCTTAGAAGACCTGTACACCCAGAAGGCATGAATTATATTTAGTATGCCATGAAATAACAATGAATATCAGTTACATGGAACCCCTTGGCATTTAATTTTGTTTTGTACCAAGAACATTTTAAATAAAACCTTATTGTTTTCCCACAGAAAATTTAGCCATTTGGCCATGACCAATGTATACATATCACAATAATATGCTTAGCAATGTATTTCCCACAAGGCTATAGAAATTATTAGGATCCCCTTTGTGAACAAAGGCTGGAATAAATTTTTCCAGGGAACTGCTCCTTTATTTACCAAGAAGACAAGAAGAGTCCTGTCCAGTAGTTTTCCTAAGCCCAAGATTCTTTATTTAATTATCTTAACAAAATTCTAGATGACCTATGAGAGCCAGATCATAACAATTAACACATATTTTGACCAATGAAAGATTACTGAGATATTATATATAGACAACAATATGTACTGTATTTGTAAAACCAGTTGACATTATTTGGATCATCTGGCAACCTGGGGGGAAGATGTCTTTAATTACATTTATCTATAAGCCAACCTGAATTACAGGCAAGTATCTTAAAAAATCGAAAATGCCAAAAGAAAGACCTTAAGACAGCTCTACATATTATTGTAACAAATTGAACAGACAGACACACACACACATAAGACAGCTTGTTTATAAACCAGAGTGCACTCAGATAAAGTATTTGGCCAAGTTGAATGATAATAACTTTTATAATTTTTAGATTTTTTTTCTTTTTCTTTTTTTCTTTTTTGGTACCAGGGATCAAACTCGGGTCCTTGTGCTTGTGCAGCAGGCGGCAAAACCACTGAGCTAAATCCTGGCCCAATTTTTAGGTTTTTAACTATAAAAAGACTAGTCAGAACTTTGTAGATCAATTAACAGAGATCTCTTGTAATAAGAATCAAAAGGAATAAAAATCTTCTACACTTGTGAAAGCAAAGACCATGTTAAGATAGGCGCTAAGCTGATAGTTTATCTGACTGGAATACCCAGCTACACAGGCTTCTCATTGTTGCTTTGATAACCATAGTTGTTTGATAGTCACATGTAATTGTTCGCTCTAAAGGGACAGACCATTAAAGGTAATTTTAACCATCTCCACTGGGGGTCTGCTCAGGCCAGGTTTGCATGTAGAAGAGACTAGGTGACAATCTTTAGAGCTAAGTATGAATTCCAAACAGTAAGGAAAGAAGACCAGCCAAGGCTCCCACCTGCTGTGCTGCAGATGTTTACCTGTGATAGTTTTTCCCATTTTGGAAAAACAAGCAAAGGAAAAGAAGGCATCCCGTCTATCCCTCTTGTTCTGTGCTCAATCTAAGGTGTCCTTTAGAGTTTATCTCATCCTGTGCCAGTGGTGGCAGACTAGAGGTGCAAGGAAGTGGTCAGAGCCAGATTAGCTGTTCTTACCATTCTCTAATTTTGTCTGAGGGCTGAAAGACAGATAAAACTGAACTAAAACTTTTACATTTATTTTTTGAGAGTTTTAGGATTAAACCTAGACCAGTTTTCTATATGGCCTAGAGATAAGTGAAGGTCAGCTTTACTCTTTCCAGGGAGGGGAAACTCACCATTCTGGAAGCTTTGTCTTGAAATCCAGCAGCCACAGAAGAGGGAAGTGCCTTGAATCAAACTGCATTATTTCTCAGGGGCAGGGCAGTGGAGAATGGACAGAAGAGTGCCTTTAAGTGTGGCACAAGAACTAAATCTTAACCATCTCAGGTGTAGAAGGATAATTAAGATCAGGAGCTTTTCCAGAGTGGATCTGTAATAGTTAGCAAAATATGTCTCCAGAGACAAAAGCTATGATTGACTCCCACTGCATTGCCAAGCAGAAAATCAAACCAATCATCAAAGAACCTGAATGGGTGCCTTTTGCCTCTTGAAAGAAAATAAAAGTGTTCTAACTATATTGTTTAGGTCTTTTCTTTTAAAATAAATTATTTTGAATCTATAATATCTAATTTATGACTTAAATACCCTACAGGCTGTTGAGCAGCTCCCTGATCTTGTAGAAACACTCCCAAAGCCATGTCTCACCTTGTATTAACATACAAACTGAAAGGGAGTCCTGCAGGCAGGCAATTAGAAGTGCTTGTATGAGTTTCTGGAATGAGGTGTGGGAACCAGGTTCCTAGGTTAAAATATGTCTGTCTTTTGGGTTTTTATATAAGCTGATAGATGGGTCATCCAATCTCATTATATCTTACTATCTAAAGATGACAAAAGCCTGTAATTTCTAGACATCTTCTTAGCTGTTTTAAAGTCTTGGGCTGTGGAAAGGAAAGAATCAGTTTAATTCTTTTTTTCCCCCAGTCTTTGGGTTTCCTTAGATATAAGGCCTAAATATTTTACCCCAAGCTACAAAGTTCTACCTTAGATCTAGAAACATTATAACCCCTATCTGTTAGAAAATTCAGCAGAGCAGATGTCTTGGCTAGAAAGCTCTTCTGAGGGGGCACATAACAACATACCATCTACATATTGCAAGACTGACTTGAAAAAAACTATAATATTTCCTTTTATCAAATCAGGGTCCAGGGATGTTCTCAGCTTTTTCCTGGTAAAATAGTTGGCAATTTAAAATAATTGAAGGACTTAGTTCTTATTTTCTTAGATCCTCAAGAATACATGGCTGAAAATGTCTTTTATTTTAATCTCCTATCTGATTGGCAGGCCAGTAGGGGTCTTGTATAGGAACTGCTTGTGTTCCAGTAGGAACTAGTCATTCCCATGGCTGCCTGTCTTTTGAGGTTCCAAAATTAAGATAATATTTATTTCTACATGTAGTAGCAGCTTGTAATACTACTTGTCTCTCATTAGAAATCAATATTTGATTTAAGAGCAACATTACATCTTTCTAATCTAGTCCATAGGTCTGAGTAAGTCCTCTAAAGACCTCAGTGTATATATCAGTATCATCTGACAACCTTTTTAGGTCTCATTTGATCTGTGTTAGATCACTGAGAGAAAAAGACACATGAACACAGGTAGTCTCATGTTTGCCATTTACTTCCTGCAAGGGATATTATCTATGAGGGACCTCAACAACTTAGCTAAGGATGGACATGGCCTCATGGAGGTTTTAATTATGGCTAGCCTAGAAACTCCACCCTCAGCACCTGGTGGTAAAGGCTTAAAGTTGTCTTGGAAACTGTTCTCGGGTTCTGAAGGGGAGGAGTAGCCTCAGGTTTAGAGGTAATGAATGTCTTAAGGGTGAGGTGTCTCTCATTTGTCTATGGCCCATATTTACATTTGAACACAAGCAACAATTACTTCTTAATGTAAAGAAAATCTCAACATAAGATGATTTTGACCATTTTCTCTCTTTTACAGTATAATTCTGAGATAGCATCATAGTACTTTCCTCTGTGTACTTGGCTTTAGGAAGTAGGCACACCATGCCCAGCTGTAGAGAAATTCTAAATTGCTCCTTAATACATTCCAAAGGAGTAAGAAGTTCAGATATGGAGCTCCCAATCTGAAACAAGAGAAACAAATATGGTGTCCCATAAGTCTTCTTGATTCCTGTGCCCCCTAGGGTGGCCCTAGGGCATCCCTCAGGGTTTATTCCACTCCAGGGTAGGTAGCTACCATCTGTAGAGAGACCCAGAAAGTAAAACTGGACTGGACTATCTACCCTTTACCAGCGTTCAATCTTACCTTCCTCAGGGAACTCATATCCTTACTCCAGTAGGTACTCACAAAGCACAAGTTACAATTGACTTTAACCATAACAATCATGTTTACAGAAGGAAGTATTGCTACCAACTCAAAGATTTAAACCTCTGCTTTCTAGTTCCTTGAAAGAGAGATGAAAATAGGTCAACAGTGAAATTAGGGCACTTTTCCTGCAAAAGAGATCACCTCCAGAGATGGTAAATCAGAGATTCTGCCCTAAGCCCTAAGGCAGAGAAAGCTCTGAGAAATTTCTGCTGTCTATTCAGTCATTTAGGCAACTTTTATTAGCAGCAAGACAAGACCACTCCTTTAGGGTTCATTTTAAATTCTCTAAGCATTTGAAACTCATAGGTCTTCCTAGCATCCACAATCCACATTAGTAAAGGCACCTTTATCAACTTCTTATGTGCATGCATGAAGGAAGAGAAAGGCTGACCAAAATATTCCCATATTCTAGATAGCATGAAAAAACACAAATGCAAGTTACTGATTGCTATTTTCCCTAGTGTAAGACAAAACAGTTGTTGAAAGTTGCCTTAGTCTGACTTTCTGGAAGGAGGAGCAGTCTGACTACATAGGATTCTCAAATGAACTCCCAACAAGTTGGAGAAAAGTTTAAGGGGAGTTTTTAACTCACTAAAAGACAGAAAAAGTCCAAATAAAGCTCAAGCTGGTTAAACATCCAAAAAATTCACCATATAGCACTTTATAAGTCTGCAGTCAAAGTTCCAAAGTCCACAACCTATCAGCAAAGGTATTTTTCTCCCCTACGCACATAAATGATGAAGACCATGCCTAGGGAGGAGAAAAGTTTTAGGTAGTTTTTACTCTATCAAAGATTCATTTTTTTTTACATTTGTTTAGAAGTCTGTCTTACTGGTGGCAGAGAAAGCAGTCCAGGCCTGTAGCACAACTCTTAACAGAGGCTTAAGAAAGGGCTCTGAGAGCATTGTTTCAGATCACTCTGAGACAAAGGATACCTGATGATCTCTGACAGAGTTCCCCTTTCACCTCACTAAGGAGTCCAGATATGGACAAGATGTGGAGATTTCCTGCTGATTACCAGGAAGGGCTGTCGGGAGCTGTTTCTTCTGAAGGACCTTTGGGTATCCACCAGAGAGTAGCCCTGGCCATGACTTCTCAGTCATCACCTCAGTTTCTGCTAGTTCCATGCAATCAGAGATCTAATTGCCTATCTGGTGAATATTCCACCAGCCATTGGTGTCAATGGGAGTGGGGATTCACCAGAGGGCAACTGGAGAAACCTGTCCTCTGCTTTGAGAGTAAAGGCAATTACTAGTTGGCAGAGTAACCACTGTTTGACATTCTATAAGGGACAGATAAAACCCCTAACTGTCTTTATCTGAGACTATTTTATAAGAGACCCATTTTACAACATTTTTAAGCAACTAAGTCCAAAGGCAACACATACAAAACAAGAATAAAATATAACTTTAACAAAAGACAATGCATAAGAAAAACAAGAAATTTGCAAACATTTAAATCACACAACTAAAAATTAAGACACTTGAAACAAAAGCCAAAACAAAGGCCAGAATTTATGAAACAAAAACCAGAATCTATGAAACAGATGTTGACAGCCTGTGAAACAAAAGTTACAATCTATAAAGCAAGAAGACCAAAGTTAGAACCTATGGAACAAAAGCAAACTCTTACCTCTGACTGGTAATCTCAGTGGAAGACCTCCAAAATGATGTAGAGGAAGAGATGCAGCTCCCAAACCTACTAGATATAAGAAATGTGAGTTCATGTTCTCTAAAATTGAAGAATAAATTCTAGGAACAATGGAAGTTAAGAGTAGGAAAAATTTATTGGGAGAAAGAAAGCTTCTATCTAAGAGGGACAGAAGGGGGACTGGAAAGTGGGCTGCCTGTAATTAAAAAAAAATACAGTGAATGTTGCTTCTGAGTGCCATCCAAGGGAATGACAGGGATCTTCGATACAAGGCACATCACATCAAACCTTTGTAACAGTGTGTGACAACCTTCATTGAGTTCAGTGTAGTCAGTGAATTGTCAAGTATGGTTGAAAGAATGTGTGTTTTAAAGTGTGCCCTAAATCACGGACCCCCCCCCAAGATATATGAACATGAAATTTTATATAGTTCATTAGAGTTGTAAGACTTTGTTGCTTCAAATTCCAGTTTTTAAAGAAATGTCATCACAGGAAGTCAAACTTGGATTTATTATGGTTTTGATCATGAGACCAAGATTCAGTGTGGAAATAACCTAGTTCTCCTCATGTGAGAAAAGCACATAAATCAAGATCTAATATTAAGGTGATGTTGATTATGTTTTTGTACATTGTGTGAGCTGAGTTTGTACCCACAAACTCTGGTGAACTCCTAATATTATAAAGGATTTTTAAAGTGTTTAAGAAAGAATGTATGTAGAACATGGCCTGAGAAATGGGCAAATGATTTCATCCTCCAACATGATAATACTGTATGACCCACATCACTTCTGGTATGGCAAAAATATTATAGTGTATACTCATCAACCTTATTCACCAGACCTGGCTCTTGCAATTTCTAGCTCTCCTCCAAATCAAAATGATAATGAAAGTGAAATGTTTTGAATCAACTCAAGATATCGGGCAGTCATGAAAGTGCAACTAAAGATACTTATGAATAAAGACTTCTAGAACTGTTTCAGAAAGTGGCAAGAATTATGGGATAAATGTTTCAAAGGAGAGGAGGAGTGATTTGAGGGAGAATTAATGGCAATGTGTTTTTTACTGTAATACATTTTTAAAAATTGGGTGGACACAAGCCCTTGTTAATATTGTACATTGCTTTTCTATTGGTGTATAGAGAAATAGAACCATGCCTCCCATATACACATGCATTGGTTGAATATAAATCTCTTTTTTATATTATGGAAATAAATTTAGGTATTTGACATTTTTGTGAACTACATACAAGTATGATACATGAGGAAATTAAATTTCAGAATCAACACTGACTTTCCAAATCATCCCCAAATCTTTCAAAACAGCACTGTGTTTGTAGGTAACTCTGGATATGTTATTCATACCAGTTCTCCATAGGAGCAGTTAAGCACTTCCAAGCTGATAAGTTTACTAATTTGTATGAATGGCTTTTGGATAGGGCTTAGCTTCTATATCAGTATTTCATGTTGTTCCTATTTAATATGGCATTTTCTTAACGTTCTGTATGTTTTTGCTGTAATATTTTATCTGACTAAACAAAAGTAAATCAACTGTAAAATATCAACACTACTACCTAAAATAAAAACACTAGTTTAGGCCGGGAAAAAAAAAAACACAATCAACAATGAACAAATTCTAAATGTATATAGCCATGTATGAAAGAGAAACCTAGAAAAAACATTTTATTATATATTCTGTGTACTTTTTCTCTGGAAATTATATGAGCTGTCATAGAGTAGGTGGGGATTGGGAAACTCAGAAAAACATAAAAAGTAAAAATTGTTACTAACGATTTTCCATTTTCATTGAAAATAATGAATAATTCTAATTTCAGATATATTAAACTATATTTTGTAAGGACTATGAGGTGACATTTCCTGTAAAAAAGAAGAAACTGCACTTCTGTCAACTCCATAATAATGTCTTAAATAATAAATATTTAGATAATTATAGCAGTTTCAGTTTTATGTTCTACTTTATTACCACATATCTAGTTTCATGTGTGTCCTTTCTAAGACATCAAATGGTTTCTATATGTTTGGACCTTATTAATTTTGTGTTAGCTTGGCCTAACTGTAAAATTTACATAGGGAAAATAAGAATATAGTAAGAAAGGAGACTTTCTTATTAAGAAAATTTGTGTTTAGTTCTTACCTTTCTGAGCTTTTTGGTATTACATTTTCTCCATTGTTTTCTCAATTTTTCCATCTATACTTTTCTTTATTTCTGTGGGTTAAGAAAAGATAAATGAAGATACACATTTCTAGGTCATCTCAAATATGACTTTGATCAATCCATAAAGAGTTGTAAATTTTTCATTGTCTTTTGCAATGGAAGACCTGATTTTCTAAAATCAAAAATCAGAAATGCATGTGCCAAGAATAGAGCACTGCAAAAGAAAATAAAAGTGCTATCAATGAGAAAAATAGAAAAAAAATATGCTTTAGAAAAAAGGGGCAGATGGCCCATCTATTTTTCTTCAGTGTATAGGCACAAGCTAAGGAATTGATAGATGATTTTTTCCTATGTTGTATGATGATTAATATTCATTTTCCCCATATGGATTTCATGTAGACTTATTAACAATTATCATATCAATCATCTTTTCTTCACTTCAAGGGCAACCTTGCCATAAATCATGCGATTCTATATTTTCAAAGAAATTCTGGAATTTTTATGTTTATTTCATTTAATCTGTTGACTAACTTGTGGAGAGTTGACATATACGATATTGACACTTGCAAGAATTAATGTGGCAAATTGTATTTGTTTTGTATAGCTATATAGCAAGTCACCATAAATTTTTCAGCTAAAAACAACATAATTGTGTTAGCTCACTTTCCATGCTTCCAGAGACTGAGGTGTGTTAGCTGAGTATTTACTCAGAGCCCAGTCAAGCTGAAAGCATGACATTGGCAGGGCCACCATGTGAGCCTTCAAAAGAAATCACTGTCTTGAGGATTTAGCTCTGAATATACAAATATTAGGACACATTTGTTGTGTTCCATTTGATCTGCGAGACCTCTCTTTTCTGTATAGATGGTGAAACAGAATTTATTCCTTAGCAGCAGTAGCTTAGCTTTAAGATAGTTTATTCAGCAGTGCTAATGCAATCTTATGAAATTTCAGAGTAAGGAGGAGGAGGAGGAGTAGAGAAAGAATGGGAACTTTGTCAGATATGTAATTGTGAAGTTGTCAGCTTTTTCATTCTCAGAATTCTTACAAATAGAGCTAAATCATACACATATCTGTGGATAATTGGGTAATAATTACTATTTTATTTACTTTAGATTTTTCAGTGAAATTCTTTAGTAAAGGGGGCGGATAATGTAACTTTATTAACTTAAAACATACACCCATTCCTTGATATTTCATTTTGATTGCCCTTTATTCTAAAATAAGTGTGCTGACTAAAACCACTAATTACACTGTATGACGCTATCTCAATGCATAATAAAGGAAAGCAGCACGAAAAACAGGAGGCAAGAATTAAGCTTGTGTTGTATCAGTTTGAATCCTTAAACATTCAGATTTTGAGATTACTGCCTCCCCATACAAGCATGCACACAATGAATGATTCAGAAAAATGATCATTGGCTATTAGTATACTTCAGTGACTTTGTAAAAAATGAAGAAAAAGGGGCTAGGGATTTAGCTCA
>NW_004624754.1:585636-610939 GCF_000247695.1 Heterocephalus glaber | reverse complement strand
ATTCAATCTAAACAATCTTACTGCAGCATTATATTAATTAGGCAGTTTTCCAAAGATGGAAAACATCATACTATTTAGTTGTGATGTTTTGAGGGTTCATAATTTTATTTTGTTTTTTTTGTTTTGGTACCGGGGATCGAACTCGGGTCCTTGTGCTTGTGCAGCAGGCAGTGAAACCACTGAGCTAAATCCCTGACCCAATATTTTGTGGTTTTTTTGGTACCAGGGATCGAACTCAGGCTCTCATGCTTGCGAGGCAGGCTGTGGCACCACAGAGCTAAATCCCTGGCCCGAGGGTTCACAGTTTAATCAATTATAACATTATAGAGTCCATAGTTCAGGGTTGTGGAGAAAGGCTTCAAAGAAATTTTTTTGCTGCTGCAATAATACTATTTATGTAAAGAACAAAAACCCTCAACTTATCAAAAGTTTATCTAAATACTACTAGCTGTTAAAAGTAAATTTTTCATGCCCAAGTTTCATAATCATATGTGGATGTATTAAATATTAATGTTCAGTTTTGAGCAGGAAAAGATAAATCATTACAGTAAGCTCATAAATTTAGATGGCAAGAACATATAGAATATATGCAGTGCCTGAATTTATGTTTTTAATGAATATAATTACTTTCTATTATTCCAGTTGCAGTAGCAGTATGTTGAGACATACTGGCAATTTTCAGAAACCCAAAAGCAATCATCTGCTTTGTATTACTTTTCCTTTAGTTGTAACATTCAAGTTCATAACAATTCTCTGCTTATAAGCTAACAGTCTCCAGTTAGTTCATATATGGATCAAACTTTTGGTCCTATTATAACTTTTAAATGAGCTAAAGCTTAGAGCTACATTTAGCAAAATGTGCAATTAAAAAAGCATTACTTTAGCACTACCTTAAAAATTCAGATTATTAAAGAGGACATTGTTTTCTAAACTGCTAATTTAAAGAAATGGTTAACATATATATCAGAGATTGAACATTCTTAAGGGTTGTTTTTTTTTTAAGTTTTTTTGAGACAGGGTCTCACTATGTAATTTAGGGTGAACTTGAACTCACTATGTAGCTCAGGCTGACCTCAAACTCATATGACGATCCTCCTACCTCAGCCTCCCAAGTGCTAGGATTACAGGCATGCACCACCATGCCTGGCCCTTAGGGTATTGTAGCTTGTATATAGCAAATGCCTTCAAATATTAGCTGACTAGATTGGTGATACCAGTTTTTCCCTTTTGCTATTCCAAGTCCAGCTGGTTTATTTTGAAGATAATATTTCAATATTTCAATTGTAGAAGAAAATTATACAATTTTCTCTATACAGAGAATAGCAACCAAAATTACCAACTAAGAAACCATTTCAGGAATTGTTGGAAGGTGAGTTATTCTATAGTAACTATGCTTCAGTTGCTGTGCAGAATGCACGGCAGAAACAATCCACTTCAACTTCTGAACATTTGGTTTGGAACACTTGTTTGATGAATATTCAGTTAAACACTTGGATACAAGCTCTTGCCAGAAGGTCAGATCTCTGCCATTTATCTTGGAATGTTTCTGAAGACATTCTACTCCTGTTAACTCTACACACTTCTGTGCTTGGATCTCCTATCCAATGATGGATAAGGCCAACACAGAAGGCTTTGCTTTAGAAAATAGGATCCTGCAGTGACATGCCTTAAGCTGAGCTTCTAGTCTTTCAAAATTTAGGCTCATTTTCCTTTCAAATGGCAAGCTCTCCTGAATGAGAGAATAATAGAGTTGTAGAAATTGAAAGGCAGTGGTAGCTTTGACTTTCCAACACACCTTCTCCAATACAGTCTTTTCATCAAATCTGAAACCCTGAACCGATACTGACTTATTAATCAAGTCAGTTGCCAATGGGACATTTCTTTCCTTTTCTATTGATTTTACAGCCAAATAAAAGCAGCTGAGTCCAACACATCCAAGGTGCTTGGGCTGTACCTTCATTTTAGAAAAGAATCTGTCCAGTAAACTCACAGCTAGAGAAAATGTCTCTGTATCAAAGCCAAAGAACTGAGTTAGACTAAGAAGATCTTTCACTTCAAAGTCCCTCAGTCTTGCAGTCATTCTAAGGCCATTATCATGTGCAGATTCAATTAGTCTCAAGCCGCAGACCTTTGGCTGACATCTGGCCTCCTGTTCCAACAGGGTATTCAGCTGGTGTAGCAGTTTCTGGGAGTCAGTTGTTGTCAGGACTTCTATCATCTTGCTAGAGACTGAGGCTCCTCAGCGTGATCACCCTCCCCGGGCCTGCTCTCACCTCGTCCCACGGTATCGGATAAGAGAGGCCTAGGAGGCGAGGACACGAGAGGGCAGGAGGGGGAGGCCCGGGGAGGGAGAACTGTCCTGGGTGGAAGTCCCCGCAGCGCCGCTGAGACTGCACCGCCCTCCTCCGGGTAGGACCACGGCGAAGGGGCTGCAATCATATGCCTTTAATCCCAGCATCACACATTTCAGATTCATCCTTCTCTGTAAAAGCATGAGGCTTTGGGGGGACATCTAAACACAAGACTTAACAGAAACCAATGGGATAAATGCAAGTATGAGTCAAACAAGATGAGATGTACCAGCTCAAATGGTGAAATGGGAAGAAAAAGGTGATTTCTCCTTCTCTCTTTTGTTTTGTTCAGGACCTTGATAGATCGGAGAATACTCACCTACTTTGGAGAGGACCATTTACTTAGAAGTTCATAATTGAAAAGTTAATGTCATACTGCTTTACGCAGAAATAATTTTAATCTGAGTTTCCTGTGACCAGACAAGTTAATTCATAAAATTAACTGTCATACTATTGAATACTAATGTAGTGATCTTGAGCATGAATACCTGGCCAATAATTTATAGGCTAGGAAACTAATAATTGTAAACCTCAGTTTCCTCATATGTAAAACTGATAAAATGGTGAAGGTTTACAGTTGCTTATTGGAAATTCCAAGAATAAATATACAAACAAAATAAAACTTTGAAAAACAGAAGGTAATCTTGCAAATCATTTAATGGTAAAGTTTGTGCAAAATGAGATGAAGTTAGTAGTTCTTTTACTGTTCTATTTAATGTGAATAATCACAACTCTTGCTGAGCGATGAGTGTTAGAGAAAAATAAACACATTCTAAAGTCCAGAAAAATAGAAGTTCTAAATTTTGCTCCAAAAATTTCTACATAGAGCATAAACAGGTAGTCAGCATAAATAACACATATCTAATATACATAGGTAGTTCAAATAAAGTTTCTTCTGCTTCCTACTATTTGCTATTTCCATTACACATTTAGATTTTTATTCCTTATTTGTTTTCCCTAGCCCATACTTATTTTTCCTAGTGGCTAGAAATATTAAAAACAAAACATTATATCAAAGATACATTTTGGCAATGTTTTTAATGATCAACTTGACAGAGTTATAGAAATTTTTATTTATTTAATTTGAATGCAGGGCCTTCATTCACACTGAAGTACATCCCTGGTCCTTTTTAATGTCATTTTTTTTTTTCTTTTGAAGCACAGTGTTACTGCATTGCTAAGTTGCCCAGGCTTGGCTTGATCTCGGCATCCTCCCATTTCATCCTCCCAGAATGCTGAGATTACAATTTTGTTTTAACAGAGCTGAGAGAAGAATGACAACATGAGCTTTACAACCAATATCTAATTACCTATATCTGAAATACACTAAATCATAAAAACAAAATAAGGTTAGGATGCCTATTACAAAGGAAATAAAAAAGACATTTCAATAGCTGAACTTCATCTAGATGAGAATTTGCATACAGAGAAGAACAGTTTTATTTTGAAATACCTATTATGTAAACACCTATGCCATTTTATTGTGTTTATTTGTGATCATTGTCCTGCTAGATTGTAGGACCTATCCAAGTTGGGGTACTTTCTTCTCTCCTTCTCTCCTTTCTATTTCTTTCTTCCCTGTTTCCTTTCTTCTTTCCTTCTCCCTTCCTCCTTTATTCTCTTGTTCTTCCTTACCTCCTATACAATTTAAAATATAGTAACCCAGGAATTCTTTTAATTAAATGAAATACACATGAATAAAAAAAATAAGAAAATAATTTTAGCCCTATGGTAAAAATGGTAGTATTTTATTAAAACAAATATTGAATTCAGGAGTCCAGAGAATAAATAATTATGCAGACAATGGGTAGACATTCTGTGAGAGAAAAAGGCTCTCTCTAAATTGATCAAGTAGAGAGTGTTTGTGATACCTGGTTATGTACCATTAGGGGATATGGTATCTGCTCCATGAGATTACTCACAAGCATAAATAAAAAGAAAAGATCATAAAGAAGTAAAATTAAAGAAGAAAAGAGAAATTTAAAAGAGACAAAAAAAAGACTAAACAGTATTGATGGCAGCATGAGAAATGTAAACCTTGCTGTTTTCTAGCAAATCTGTCAAGACTGAAAAAAATAGGCATAGAATATATTTATGTCATTAAAGTGAACCGATTTTAATTAAAATAATAAAAGTCCAATGATCCATCCATTGAACAATAACCCAGGTCATAAAAAATGCAAGGCTATCTTCTGTAATTATGTTTAAATGAGAAGCATGTTGTCTTTTGTATGCCTTAAGGCAAATCCCAAAATCCAAATTAATTACTTTCAAGCATTTCAATTTGATTTTGAGTACAAGATTTTGTAAAATTATACATGATTGACAAAAATGAAGCATATTCCCATATTAAATGTGATGACATAAGATTTTCCCTTTGACACTTTCTATTGCTCTGTTTGTGTATTCCAAATATCTACTTTGAACTGGATACATTACTTATTCATTTAGCTTTTTCATCAGCTGGGTGGAAATATACTCTTAACTTCTTAAAAAATATTAATAGTTTCTATTTAGTTGGATGGATGACATAATAAGGTTTAGTAATAATACTGAATTTAGAGAGAGGGGAATCCGAGGTAGCATTATAGAGTCCAGCTCACTCTCAGGGGAGGAGCAGAGAGAAACTCACTAGTTAGTATGATTTCAGTTCAGTTACCATGTGTTTTTAAGAGAATCTTTAAAAAAACAATTAGGATTATAATTAACTGGGTTCTGTTAACACGATTGCTACATACTAAACCAAAAGCTGAATATGTATTTATGATATTAGTAATACTATCAATTAGCTTAGAAACTGTAAATTAGTGAACTGGGTGCCCTTTAGAATTATTTATGTGCTAAACAAAACCAGGTTGTAATTAGAAGGTCACTTGGTGAAAATGGAATCATATTAGATGAGTTTGTTGGATCATCTCATATCATATTTCTGTGTAGTCCTCAACTCAGTAAAACACTAGCCAAGTGTATTTACATTACCTGGTCACAAAATATGCTGTCATCAATAGTATAGGCCAACAGCTCTTTTTGTTGCATATTTTTCTCAAAGAGGGTAAGCTTCAATAATTTGGAGCTATCTTCTTCAGATTATAATCATAATCCAGCTATGCCTTTTAGAGACAATATCTGACCATCTTATCACTGTTTAAAAAAAGTTTTATAGGAAAATATCTCAAGGCATTTTTGTGTCATGTAAACTTTATCCAGTTTCTCTGTCTGTGGAACACTATATTCTTAGGTAATTAAGTACTGTGGTAGTTGCCAACTGCTACATAAAAAAATTACCTCAACTTTTACAGACTTGTAATTATAAGATTTATTACCTCAGTGTTTTAAGAAAGCTGATTTTGGCTTAGCTAGATGGTTTGTGTCAGTCATTGCATGAGCTTTCACTCAAGGTGCTGGCTTGAGGTGCATATCTGTGGAAAACTTGTTTTGGACTTGAGCATCTTCTTCTAAGATTATTCATGTGGCTGTTGACAGGAAGAGTTGGCTCTTCAGGATTATTGGCCACTCAAAACATGACTTTCCACAGAGCAAGTGATGAGACAAATGCATACACAGAGGGCAGGGGCAAACAAAGACATAGTTTTGTATAACTAAATCTCAGAGTGACATTCTATTAATTCAGCTACATTCTATTGGCACACAAACCAATATAGGAATAACAATAAGAGTATGAATATTTGGATTCTGTGATCATGTGGAGCAATTCTAGGAACTACCTGCCCCAGATTGCCCTTTGTACCTGAATTATTCTTATTTCTCCCACTTCAAAACATCCCCCTCTAAAAGTTCTCCAAAACCTCATTCTACTACCACATCAGATCATAATGTAGCATCTCATCATATTAATTAGTCTCAGGTATGGATAAGATTCCTTGGGAACAGTTTCATAAGTTATACTTCTTCAGTGATTTAAAGCTTCATCTTGATTTATAGATCTGTAAACTATAGAGATAAGTTAGCTATTTCTACAGACCCAGCATACAAAAGTGATAACTACTACAAATGTTCCAAATAAGAAAGGAAAAAATTGAAGTTACATAGGAGTTCTTGGTTCTAGAAATTTCTAAATGCATCCAGAGAAATAATGAAGGTTTCTTTAAGACTCTGTCCTATATTGCCCATTATTTTATTTATAAAAGTTAAAATTCTACAGAGACTGTTTAAGGCACTTTAAAACATTACTAATACTTTTCTCAAAAGCCAGTTTATTCAGCTCCATGCATTAGCTGGTTCCAAAGCCACTGTCACATTTTAAGTTTTTATTTTGGCAGCACTGTACTTCTTGTATCAAAATATTGCTGTGTATAGTTGAGTGACAAATTACCCAAAGCTTAGCTTCCTAAGAAATGTGGGAGTGTCTAAGCTAATTGAGTGTAGCTTAGCCCCTCTTACAAGGTTAGAGTTGAGCTATAAGTGTTTTCATAAGATACAATCAAGGTCTCAGAAAGACTTGGCTGAAGCTAAAGGATTCACTTCCAAGAAGACTCATGTGATGGTGTTCACAGGACTCTTCTCTTCTTTGCTACTGGGGTTCTCACAGCATGAATTTTTCCAGAACATATATCCAAAGGGACAGAAATAGCTGCACAACTTCAGGGGAATCTTTTATGATCAGATCACTGAAGTATAATCAATCACTTCTATCATAACCTGTTTGCCACATATTTTAATCTTAGTACAATGTGTGTGCATATGAGCACGTGTACGAGGTTTTTAATATCAGGAGAAAGCAGGGCACACTGGGGACCACTCTGGAAATATTAGAAGCTAGGTAATATAAGTTCCCATATTTCAAGTTTAGGAAGTAATAAAATGAAGTGCTTAAAATATGATTCTTTTTCTGGAAAAGAATTGTTTATTAAAAACAAAAACAGCTAAACATGTTTACCAAATGAGTCAGTAATCTTATTGATGAGCATTTATCTCAGGACAGGAAAAATATACATCCACACAAAAACATGTATATGATTGTTCATAATAACTTTATTTGTAATGAATAAGATCTGAAAACAATCAAAATGCCCTTCATCATGCAAATGGTTAAGCGCTCTCTCTTGCATCTGTGTCACAGAACAGTGTTCATGATGTTCATGAATTGAATAAGAACAAACTACTGATACAGGCAAATATTTGAATGAACTTCAAAGGCATTACACTAAGTACTAAAAAAGCCAATATCAGGAGGTCAAATATTGCACTATTCCATTTATATAACATTCCTAAATAGATGTAAAGAATGCAGAATAAATTAGTGGTTTCCAGGATTTGGAGAGAGATATGGAAGAGGGTAGGTGTGGTTAGAGAAGTATAATATACGAAGACCTTTGTGGCATAGAATAATTGTCTATCTAGGTATATGACTCTACAGACAGGATAAAAATGTTATGAAATTAAGCAATATATTGTGCCAGTGACAGTTTCATAGTAACCATGTTGTACTATAATTTTGTACCACGGAACTAGTGGGGAAACCAGGAAAGGGTACATGGCAACTTCCTGTGAGTATATAATTTCAAAACACAGTGTAAAAATGCCTCCTCAAATCAGGCAGTGTTTGTATTTTAGTTCTGTAACTTGTTAGCATGTACTTGGGGATGTATAGCTAAAACATTTTTATATGATTTTTTTAATTCCAGTTAATTTCTTGGGATATTTTGTAGTGAAAATATCTTTATGCTGAGGCTGGTGAGAAGAAAATGAAAGCAAGAACATGGAAACTTTAGATTCTGCTTTCTTTTGGTTTCTAATTCTGAAATCTGTACAAAAGGGAGGTGAAGAGGAAGTATAAGATATTTAAAGAGAAAGAGAGGTGGTTCCAGAATTTAACTGCCAATTAAACTTCTTATTATGATACTTCTACATAGGTTGGCACTCTGGAATCTTTCTTTCTTGACTAACCATGACATAATTTTATGAGATTTAATTAAATTCTGGATTCAGTTCTTACAGTATTCATTTCCCCACCTATTAGTTCTTATTTAATAATACTATTAATCCTATTTTATCTTCTCTTAGAACATAAATTATAGTTTTGTTTCAAGTCATAGCTAACAATCTTTATGCCACTATTTCTAGTAAAATTACCATATATTTTCTATTTGTAAATTCTTCATAATGACATTATTTCCTTCTCTTGACTTTCTAATATTTATTTTTAATTCAACATTTCCATTTCCAGAACTTCTAGAGATGGAGTTATTGCCTGTTTTTATTTGTAAGAGAACCATACCAAGAAATAGGTAGCTGTCTCAGAGTGCTTAATCTTAATAGTCAGCTTTCTCATATGTAAACCAGGAATTATGATATCTAATTTAAAGACTTGCTATGGGAATTAAGTGAGGTAAAGGATGTAATTACATGAGTTAGCTCAATGCTGAATGAATAGTAATTCAGTTACTAGAACCTCTTTCTTGCTTGGTTAATCCAGTTTCCCTTGGGATTCATGCACATTCTGCTTACTACACTGCCTCACAATGCATCCTGTGTTCACAGATGAGCCACATTTTTGTGGACTTTTTTTTTTTTTTTTTTGGTACTGGGGATTGAACTCAGGTCCTTGCGCTTGCACAGCAGGTGGCCAAACCACTGAGCTAAATCCCCGTGGACTTTTTGTCTTTCATTGAATATCATTCCTGTCATTTTTATGTGGATGTTATATGCCACTGAGGATTGATGACAAAAATTGGAAAGAAGACTTTGTTCAATTCCGTTACTTTCAAGTACTGCTTTCTATTTCACAAAAAATAAGTGTAATTTCTTCAGAGGAGAGAGAGAAAGAGAGAGAGAGAGAGAACAGAGAATCAAGTTTGAGGCTTTGAGACATTTTGAAAATGTCTTTTTTTCTTATGTTTTACTCATGAGTCCTGAGTCTATAGAGAGCTACTTTGAGGGAAGTCATCTCATGGTACTCATAATCTCCTCTAATCTCAATGAGTCAACTTGCATTTTTGGACAACAAATTACATATATTACTTCTATTTCATTTAGAATTTTCAATTAAGCTGCCCCATTTCTGTAGCAAATAGAGTTTTTGAACCAAAGAGAAAAAAACTAATATGTCCTGTTAAAAATCAGAAAGAACTATTTGATCTTTCTTCAAATCTCATGTTCATAAAATCCACTAAATACAACATGTACTCTTTTCTCTGTGTCTTTTCTGAAATGTCTAAATTATATGTCATAGGATAGAAAATCAAAAACTATTCTAATCAAATAGCTGTGTTACTGGAGATGAGGCCACATACAGGTCTAGGAAAAATTATAAATACATTATCTTGAATTCTCTGGGATATATATAAGTATATAAATATGTATATATTATATACAATTTAGTGTTTAGATTATTTAAATAATTTAAATACAGTTTTATATTAGAGAAATATTGAGAGATAGCAATAATAAAAGTTATTTCTCTTTTATTGTCCATATTATTCTTTTCAGACCTATAAATAAATCATGTATTACATTTTCTTTCCAAATGTTTTAATTAAGATAATCTTCCTTTAATGTTAGCAAATTTAATATGTATAGTAGCAAAATAAATGTGATATGACAAGCTGATCCCAGTATATTATGATAAGCAGTATTCTGAACATTTAACTGAAATTTTGCCTTTATTGTTATGTCAAGATTACTGTACTCCTCTTCAATTTATGTGCTACCAAAATCTTAACCTCCCACTTGCAGATGCACAAATATATTTTACAAAGGGAAGAATGCTTAACCTAAGCATGTGTGACTGCTTGCTGCAGGTTTCTCCTTTTCTTCTGTTTAGCAGGGAAGGTAATGTTCCTTTGAAGAAAGTTAAAGAGACAGAAGAGTTACTACCTCTGCATTTGGAAGGCTGCCAGTATCTCTGGAATGGCATCCACTAAGTATTTTTTTCTAAATATTTTTTCTCATGTACATTGCTGAAAACAATGCCTAGAACACAATCCTTTCAAAATTACACAGCCTCCAATTCTCCTTACAATGTTTTTGTCTACTATCAACTAAAATTCTAAGTTTTGCTGATAGCCTATTTTAAATGACTTTTAAAATAACTTCTGGAGTCCTATTTGCATGAAGTAGTTGTGAGGAAGAAAATATTTCCCCCTAAGATATTTGGGTAAATATGGCTAGAGGGAAAAGCAAAAACTCTACTTTGCCAAGCAGTAGCATACCACTTCTATATTAAATCCATTAATGTGAACTGGAAATTTAGGTATGTATTTCTTAAATGTGTTTCACAACTGTAAGCCTTTGGAGATACTGTGAATTGAAAAATTTCAGTCTCAAATTAATTCATGGTGGACCATGGCCAACTCCTGAACTGATTTAGGAGACCAAGGTAGATTATTTAGTTATTTCAGTACATCTTCTCATCAGATTAGTATATATTGTATTGTAAAATAGATATAAAAATGTACTAGAGATCATTTGTTAGCATTAACTAATGCAATGGTGTAACCTTTCCATAACATGGAAAAAATGTGACTTAGTAATTCATCTGATGAGTTTAATACATGAATTAACCACAATTAGCTTTTAATTATTATTATTTCTTTTTGGTACGGGGATAGAACTCAGGACCTTGTGCTTGTGAGACACACATGGCACCACTAAGATAAATCCCCAGCCTCTGCTTTTAAATTTTTTAATCTATGATGCCACCATTAGATGTATCAAAACAAAATAAAGTCTGAAACACTCAATGGGGCACAACAATTTAAGAACATTTTTTCTGTATTTATCTTTAAATATGAGGATTTGTAATGTTATATTAAATTGTTTTCATTTAAAAGAATCTAAATAATCTATGAAGTTTTGAGAAAGAAACTCAGTAGAAGAAAAATATCCATAAAATAAAACATGGCTATTTTAATTTAAAAATTTGAGAAAGGATATAATAAATGATACATTCAAGTCATTAGGTAAACAATTTGTACAATAGAGCATAAAGAACATTTCTTATTTTTAGTTATCTCAAAATTTTCCTGTGAGAAAGTTATATTTAAATTATATAAGTACCTAATACAAATACTAAATGTAAAGCCTTTGCAATATTACATACCATTACAATTGAATTTTAGCCTTCATTTTTTTTTTTATTGCACCCTTTCTGAAGGCTTCAAAAAGTAAGATTACCAGAAATCCAACTCTGGCATATGACAGCAATTCAACATAATCATTAGCCAAAATAGAAAGAAAAGAAAATTAGAAATGAAACTTCTAGGAATGCTACATAAAAAACTTTTAAAAATCAACAGCAAAGCAACTTGAACATTCAGATGTTAGGGAAGAAGTGGAGAGATATTGAAATCCCTAAAGGACATTTATATAACAGAATGTAAAAAGTCATCTTAGGTTGAGGAGCAACACGACAGTTGGTATATGGTAGAGAAAACACTAGGAATTATATAGAGTTTTCATAGGTTAGAGTTTGAAATTGGTTTCAGAACTTTTTTCATTTTTTGGTATCGGGAATCAAACTGGGGACCCTGTGCTTACGGGGCAGAAGGCAGCACCACTGAGCTAAATCCCTGGCCCATGTTCCATAATTCTTGAACTCCATAATAACATCTATGTACAAAGAACAAGATAGGGATGATTTTTGAAGAAAAACTTCTAAGAAACCATCTGGGTTGAAACCCTGATGTTGAGTTTGTTGATTGTTTCCAGTCCCCTTAATCAGTAGGAGTTTTTAAAAAATTAACTTTATTGGTACATTTTAGGTATGCAATATAATGACATTAATCATTGGAAATTTGTACCTTTGGATAATCTATTTTGGTTCTTATTTTTCCCCATTCCCCTGCCCTCCTTTCAACCCCTCCACCCCTCCCTTTTTACAAAGACTTTGTTTCCATTTTTTTCCTTTTCTCATATTAATTCCATTCCCTTCTTTCCTTTGCCCAATCCCTCCCATTTACCATTCGCCTTTGTGGTAAACCACTCATCTCTCAAAACCAAGCATTCTCATCCTGGATTGCTACCCCTTAGGACCAGACCCTATATGGCTCCAGAGTGGCATTCCTACTGAATTTAAGGCCAGCCTACTTTTGGAATTTATTCCCTCCAGCATTTGAGTAAGGGGGTTACTGTTAAGACTCAGACACAGTTTTTCACTCTGCAGCCACCAGCCTTTTAGCTTTTTCAGACGTGAGGTGAGCTTCAGATCAATGTGTCTCCCCACTGCATGTGGCTCATTCCCTGGTTCTATGCTTTCAGAGAAGTCTTGATTTGTAGTTACTTAATTCTCTTGCATTTTTCCTTTTTTGGTGTGGAGCACATACTTACAGCATAACTTTCTTTAAAATAGTCTCTTAACAGATGCCGCTCATGTCTGCTGTGCCCATATCTAGAGCCCCTTAGAGCTGTAATGTGAGGAAGGTTGGAGAAAAACATTATTCATTTTTAGTGTTTCACTTTTTATATTCTGCACAAGGTCTAGCACCTCCTCTGGAATGCAGCATGTATTATATCTTCATGCCTTGGCCCAAACCTTGAGTTTTTCAATTCCTCAAACTGCTGTCTTTTCCTGTGTTGGCAGTGTTAGTGCTGCGACTGTGCTGCTGTTTGGAAGCATTCTGGGAAGGCAGCCAGCTCCATATTTACATTGGTTATCAATCAGACGATTCATTAATGGTACAGGATGACCGAATGAATGTTCCCAAAAGTTGTCATCCTGAGAGTTACCACTTAGTCCTGTAGATGCCCTCAGAGAGCTCTCTGTTTACGGGAAGTGTTACAATGGTGTAAAATCTGAGACCATTTCAGAGAGCAGAAACCAGCCACAAAGTGTGGCTTCTCTGTGTGTGTAAGGTGGCCTAGGCTGTATAGAGAGATAAGATCATCTGTTAAACACACATTGTAAATATGTGTAAATTGTTTTGTGAATCTCATATAGTTACGTTACTTTGGTGAGAGGCTGCTCCATCTGCTTAACATAGCATGTCACATGCTCAGCATCTGCTGATATTTTCTTATATTAAAAAGGCACTTATTATGCTATTTAATTTATTGCAATTTTAAGTGTTGCATAACATAAATATAAATCTCTGGAAACAATGTTGTACTCAAATGTAGACACTTAAGATATGTGTGTGTGTGTGTGTGTGTAAATATGTATGTAATTGCTGGCTACCTGAAAATGTCACTAGCCTCCTCAGAAATATCTACTGAAAGAACTAATCTTTCTAGGAAGTGGATTTCATATTGAATTGTAAGATAGGCCTTAAACTAAAGAAATGGTATTGCTAAACCTAATGTATCATGTAATAACTTTAGCCATTTTTATTCTTATACAAAAGTAGTAATCCCTTGTTTCTCAACACAAGGACCTTTGATTCAATTGAAGTGTGATTACATAGCATAAGACAAGATTCTTAATCTGATCCTTTTATTATCATGTTTGTGTTGCTAAATTATAGCAAAGGTCCCTCGGAACATCGCCATTTTTTTTTCCTACAAAGCTGTGTGTTGAAATCATGCTTCTTGTCATATCTAATTCTCTTCTTCCATACATGACACAGTCTGTTTCCCAAAGTGCCTAAAGATTCCTTCCTATATTCATTCTTATTTTACTCTAGCTGGTTTGTATAATATCATTATTGTAAATAACCAACCAACCGTCAATGTTATACACACTGTGATCAAAATACACTATGTGTGTTTAAATGTTTTAAATTTTATTACGGCAAAGGACAAATCACCTTAAACCCCCTCAGAATTCCTCTCTCTTGTAATACACCTATACCACCAGTCTTGCCACTTTCTGAAGCAGTTCTGGTAGCTCTTTTTCATTAGTATATTTAGGAGATATGATAAAAATGGAGTGAATGTTGCTGCTCAGTGCCATTCAACACAAAGACAGGCTCATAAAAATGTTATAGCGTATCCTCAATCACTTTATTCACCAGATCTGGCACTGTTTGACTTCTTGCTGTTCCTCAAAGTCAAAATGATTATGGAAGGTAAAAGTTTTTAATCAATTCAGGACATTGAGGTAGCTACGATGTACAACTAAAGACACTCATGAAATAGTACTTCAAAAACTTCAGAAAGTTAACAGAATGATGGAATAAGTGAGGGGGATATTTTGCGGAAGAATTAATGGCAATGTGTTTTTTACTGTAATTTTAACGCATATATTTTATAGAAATCAATATCAAAAAATAATATATTTGATTATATTTTTAATATCTGAGAGCCAGATACGAGCATGAAGTTAGAGCAAAATACTTCTAGCTACTACATGTTTGGGTCTTTCTCTGTTTCTGTCTCTCTTTCTCCTACCTTCACATCAGTTGGTTCGTAGGGGATGTGAAGAAGAAGTAAAAAGGATCAAAATGCAATATGTATAGGTACCAATTCCCTATGATAAATGTATTTATTATGTTTCACAAGCATATGGTAATAAAAATTATATACAGCAAAAAAGAGAATAACCTGAAATGTGCAATGTTTAATAATATAAAAATGCATAAAAGTCTGTTAGTACACACATTACTCATACATATGTACACACACACATATATAAAGAGTGAGATTCACATACTAAGTTATCACTCAGTCATCCTGTTTTACTGTCCTATTTTATCAGTCTATTTTTATGTACAACCTAGCTTATTTTTTAAAATTTTAAAAAATATAGAAAACAGCTTATCCCTAATTTCTGTATTTAAATGTATTATTATCTCCTTAGATCTTTGTAGTTTCTCATTGCATCATCTACATTACCTGTTTCATCTATCCACTTTTCCATGCTGACTTCCATTACTGTTTCATAAACACACTGCCTCACGTCTTGGAAAGAAGCTTTTCTCCTTTCATGGAATATTCTTATTCAAGATACATTGACCTCTTCTACATTCTCCTCATCTCTCTTCCAAATGCCTCTTAATTAGTGAAATGTACTTTAAAGATCTAAAGTTGTAGCTGACTCCCATCTTACATTCCTCATTTTTCTTTGTTTTTTTTTGTGATTTTATATCATTTATTTATTCATTTTAGTGCATTTCCCTTTAATTGACCATCGATTTTAAGAGAGTAAGAATTTTTATCTTTTTTTTTGTTTGATATTTTCAAATCTTAAAACAATGCCTGGCACTAAGTAGAGCCTTTATATATTTATTAAATGAATAAATGTATGATTTAGAGCAAAAATTATTTTATTATTTTAACTAGAAAAATACCAGATTTTGTAATGGGTCCAGAGCTTCTATGTGGCATTTTAGATATAGCTGTCTTGTTAAATGATAGAGTGGGGTTGGAGAACTTTGTAAAAATGTGTGTTTGCATGCAATGTAAAATAGTTTTACTTAGATTGATTATTCTTAGGGTGGTTTTGATGAGAGGCACTGGTAGAAATTGAAACAAAAGAGAATAATTCCACCTAGTTCAGAATTCCTTGGGTATTGATTCCTCTGATAACTTAGGAGAGATTCTCATATTTTAAAACAATGGTATTTATATGGGAAGGTGGAATGGGTGAAGTATATGTGGAGGTGAATGACAAGGTAGTTGTAGTATTCAATTTTATATTACAACAGAATCATACAAGTAAGCATAATAAAAGTATACAGAATGTTACTTTTCAATATAAAATGACTCTACTTTCTACTGACTCTAATTTCTTTACACATCTTTGCTTTTTAAGTGCCTTCAAAGTATGCCCTTAATTTTCTTTTCTAAACAACTTTGGAAAGGCTTTCTTTTTCATCTGCTTGATGAAGGCCATATAAGCATACATAGTAACGTGTATAGTAACTGCATAGTACTAATTGAATGATATTGATTTTAATCATTACTATTTAGTGCCACTTATAATTTAGTTAAGATATACCATGTTGTTTCAGGAACGTTGTCAGTCTAGGAATGCTCCTAGGAGTTCTGTTTCATTTCAGGTTGTCATCTCTCTTTGTAGTCTATTTTTTGTGACTATAAAAAGAGAAAAGCAATGGATGCTTTAAAATACTTTTCATTTTTCTTTCCCATTTTTGAGTAGCTACAGAATTACTAAGTCCTATGCAATCTTTCTCTCTATCTGTCTACCTAGTTCTTCCACTAGTGATGAGAAATAAGATCATTAGCCATTTTTCACCTTTGCCTGAGTCTCATCTACTGCCTAGGAATCTTGAAACTATAAATGGATTGGGAAATTGAGCCCTGATAAAAATATATTTGATATTCTTCCTCCACATCTTTTCATTAAACACTAAAACAGTTCACTGACACTGACAGAGTAGTTGATTTTGCCTGGAAAAAGTATTGTGTTGGCAAGTTCAAATTAGATCATCCTGGACTACTTTGAATTTTGCTGTTTCGGCTCCTTTGAGTGACTACAACAAAATATTTTATTAATGTGAATAAATAAATCAGGTAGAAAATTACTTTAAAAGTAATGGTTTTAATATGACAGTATTCTTTCAACTTAAGTGAGCAAAATAGCACGATGAGGTTCACGGAATCACTATAAGCTCTGGTCTTTTTAAAATTAGAATTTATATGTTTTAACCAATTAATAACATTTAGGAATCATCAGTAAAATTTTGCCTAACTCATTTCTCCCCTGCACCATAATTTGCTTCACAGTGTAAAAGACAACACATTTCTTAAAATATTGGGGTTGTTATTGGGAAAACAAATACTGGAATTGATGGTGCCTGCAGAAGATGGGCTTTTTTGAGGCTAGGAATAATGCAAGAGCAAGGAATACAGCCAAAACTGCTTGACATTTAGGGAAATCTTTAGAAGTGTCAGATATCTGGAAAATTGGGAAACTCCATGGTCTATATTTGATAATGTTCTTCTTTAGAAAAAAATCCCACTTTGTCCTATAATGGCATATTATATGAATGTAGCAACCCTACATAGCAAAATATCTCCTTCTCTGAGCACTTAGACATTCATGTTTTATTTTATGAAATATGATGGATAAGATCTCAAATGTTCACATAATTTTGACATGACTAAGTAATAAATAACATGCCTTTTAAGCCAATATATGTTGAATAATAATTTAAATGACAAATTAAAATACTTCATCGTGGTCTCTTTGTCTTGCCTGATAATTTTTCTCTGTTAAGGTGAACTGTGCTTATTCACACTCACTAAAATACAGTATACCCAGTAATGAGAAAGTGTGAGTACATGACAACTGAAACTGAATTGAAATGCACGTCCTGTCTTCTTCCATTTGCCAAGACACTGCTTTTAAAGGTGTAAAAGACTGAGTTCAGTCACCAGCACCAAAAGAAAAAAAAGACTTCAACTGTAGTTCACCAACTGACTGCCAACTATAGTCAAGATATAATTTTATTTTAGTAATTATATTGAAAAATTTAGAGGACAAGAATTGAATATACATTTTTAGTAGACGGTAGTTAAAAGATTAGACTATAGAAGTGGACAGACTTGATAAGTACACATCACTTAATAAATATGTATTTGTAATAACAATTATATTTAAAAATATTACTTGCTCTGCTGAAATTTAATGAAATGTACATCTTTAAATTCTTTTTTTGGATCTCAAGACCTTAGCAGTTTCATCATCCTTCAGTCTTTGAGTCATCTAAAATGGTTTTCTTTTTTTTTTTTTATCAAATTTATTGGTACATTTTGGGTATACAATATGATGGCATTCATCATTGAGAATTTGTACCTTTTCATGATATATCTAGATTCTTATTTTTTCACCATTCCCCAACCCTCGCTTCAACCCCTCCACCCCTACCTATTTACAAAGTCTTTGTTTCCATTTTTTCCTTTTCTCATATTTTTTCTTTTCCCCTACTCCTCCCACTGCCCTTTCCTCTTTAGACCTTTTCTTCCTATTTCACATTATCTATTATACATTTTGATCCTTATTTGCACTCTCAGTTTCTCACACCAGAGAAACTGTTTGGTATTTACATATGTGGGCCCTATTTATTTCACTTAAGAGTATCACCTCAGTGCGCATCCATTTAGCTATAAATGTCTTTAGTTTCTCATTCTTTATGGCAGAATAGTACTCCACTTTTTTTTTTTTTAGTACTCCATTTTATAAAAAACACCACATCTTCTTTATCCACTCTCCAGTTGATGGGCAATTGGGCTGTTTCCAAGTTTTAGCTATTACAAACTGTGCCGCTATAAACATGAGTGCACATATATCACTGTGGTATGATTCTTTTAATTCTTTTGGGCTGATACCCAGCAGGGGAATAGCTGGGTCAAATGGGACTTCTAATCCTAGTTATTTTAGGTATCTCCAAGTTGATTTCCACATTGGTTGCACCAGTCTACACTTCCACCAACCGTGGAGAAGGTTTTCCCCGCAAAACTCTGCCAGGATTTGTTATTGGTTGATTTCTTGATAGCAGCCTTTCTTTCTGGGGTGAGGTGGAATCTCAGTATTGTTTTCATCTAAATCTCTTGAATGACTCGTGATGTTGAACATTTTTTCATACGTTTATTTGTTGTTTCTACTTCTTTGTCTGAGAAATGTCTGTTCATTTCAGATGCCCATTTTTGAATTGGGTCTTTAAATTTGGGTTTTTGTTTTTAATGTTCTTGATGTATTCTAGATAGTAGTAATCCTTTGTCAGAGGAACAGCTGGTAAAAATTTTTTCCCACATTGTAGGTTGTCTCTTACCTCTGCTGGTGGTTTCTCTTGCAGTGCAGAAGCTTTTTAATAAGATGAGATTCCCGTGGTTGATTCTTTGTGCTAGTTTCTGTGCCACTGAGGTTTTGTTTATAAAGTCTTTTCCTATGCCAGTCTCTGCAAGAGCTCTACCTAATTTATCTTCCAGCAAGTTTAATGTTTCTGTTTTAATATTTAGATCTTTGATCCACTTCGATTTTAGTCTAGTGCCTGGTGAAAGATATGGTTCTAGTTTTAATCTTTGGCAGGTTGAAATCCAGTTTTTCCAGCACCATTTATTATCTTTCCTCCAGTGAGGGTGGTTGGCTCCTTTGTCAAAGATGAGGTGGCTGAATGTGTCTGGAGTTGTTTCTGTAGAAAGAGATCTGATCCTTGGGTATGTTTCTTTGCCAGGACCATGCTGTTTTTATTTCCTGAATCTCTGGGTGATGTCATCACTGGAAAAGTTTACTTCACAAATGTTGCTAGTTCATTCCTACAAACTTACCTGTTATGTAGGTCTAATTATCATCTTACTTTTTGGTAAGATTATTTTTAAATACTTAACTTTATTTAATATTATATCCCATAGTTTGCAATTATGAGATAATATCCTGAGGAAAAGGATGATAACTTGATGTTATACTCTTTACATTTTCCTTTTGAACTCATAAAGATGACCTCTATAATTTGCCTAAGCTAGAATTCATTAAATATTCCCAAAGCATAATGATTGAGAGTATATATTGAAAATGACTAAATTTCTGTTTCTAAGTAATAATAATGAGAATCATCCTTCTTTTATAGATGAGTATATTCAGTATATTTTTTCTCTTTTTTCTAAAATTAGAAAGTAGTAATATTAAGTATCTTTCTAGAGAGTAATGAGGTATAAATTAACATAATGTTAAGTTTCATGCCTTGTACATAATTAATACTTGACAAATGGCAAATAAATGGTGACTTCTTGTATTTTTAAACAGAATCTACAATTTTATATTGTTTTCTTCTTTAATGTTAATTTTTAAAGGGACTCTTAAAATATATACACATAAATAATGCATCTACATATAATGACAGACATGTAGTTAAATTTATCATTTTATATCTATTAACAAACTGAATCTGTCAATTATTGAAATAATAAAAAAGATTCCATATTCTATCAACTAATATGTATTTGTCACTTTACAATTTTTTTTCAAATATATTTACAAGGAAAATTTTTGTCTGTGACCATTTACCAATTTCTGACTTGAGTGTTGAATGTGGATTTTTTTCGATCCCCACATTTCATACAATGGTCATAGTTTCCATGCAAGTTACATTCTAAAATTCATTTCTAATTTAGGAGTTGGAAAATCAGAGGTATGTTTAGCTACACAAGCAACATGATTGAAAGCATTTAGACTCCCAGAATAACCTTCCAAACTCTGCTTAGTCCATAGTGTTCCAAAATAGTCTCTATGCAAGTAAATGAATACAAATTACTAATTCTGAATTTAATACTATAGAAATTATACACAATGAAATATGAAAAAAATATTCATGCCTAAAATTATGCTAGAAATAAAATTAAATTCAATTAGTTGACAGGAATGTGAGAATTAAAAATTGTGAATATTCTGAAGTAGGCTTTTCATCACATCATATCTATGAGCTTGAGAAAATGCTGACAATGATTTTTAAAACAAATTTCATCTCAAAATGATTAGTCTCTTTTTCGTGAATATTGACAAATCCTTAGCTCAATTATGCGGCTTGATAAAAGAAGCCACGATACTTAATTTCTAGCCTTGTTTATACCGTTAATTATGCAATATATTTCTTCACTTTTTAAATACTTTTTTGGGCTTCCACCCTGCTCCCAGGCACAAGCCTTGGCACTTGAATACTGATTAGTATTTCCAGCAGGAATAAACTATGGTTCCTATACTCACATATTTTAGTCTAAGGAGGATGCAGACATTTAAACTGATAAATTTGATGGTGTCAAAAATGCTGTAATAAAAACATAAAATAAATGAGAGTAAAAGATTGCAAGTGGTCACCTTTGAGTCACTAAGTATATCGATACCAGTTGCGATCGCTCAGGATTTATTGTGATGATGAGACATGAACCTGGAGAAGAAGACTGAAATAAAATCTTAGAGAATATTTATATCATACTAAGACTTTGCAAAGTTTATCTTACAATCAGTGTAGAGCTATGGAAAGGTTTTGTTCAGGGAAGTTCTCTTGTGGCTGCATTATCTTTTAGTTCTTTATAAAATAAAGGAGATTAACTTGATTTTTATCTCTTCATGTTCCAAAATTATATAATTTATAAGCCCTTTAAGTCATTTGCATTTCTTGAATGGCAATCAATGTTGAATATTTTTTCATTTACTTATTGACTGGTTGTAATTCTTCATCTGAGAAATGTCTATTCATTTCAGATGTACATTTTTGGACTGGCTCTTTAAATTAGTGGAGGTCTAATTTTTTTTTAGTTCTTTAGATATGCTAGATATTAGTCCTCTGTCTGAGGAGTAGCTGGCAAAACTTTCCCATTCTATAAGTTGTCTCTTAACTTTGTTGGTGGTTTTGTTTGCTGCGCAGAATTATTTAGTGGAACAAGAATTATTTTGCAGAACAAGAGGAATGAGGAAGAGGGAGAGAGAGACAGATACAGAAAGACACAGAGAGAGAATATGAAGGAATGAATAAAAAATTAGATATGGTGACCGCTAATGTCAGCCACCTGGTTTCATTGTCAATTAAAGTTAACTTGACTGCTATTTACAATAGCTGAGTAATGGAGAGATGGAGCATTGTGAGTGGTTCATTTCTATTCTTTTATTTTAAACAATTATTTTACAAGAATTTACTCTTTGAAACACTGTTGGTGTGTGATAACTAATGCTATTTATACTTTACTAACACTTGTTAGCCTTATTACAAAATAAAAATGGAAGTGAGTCTACAATGTTGAATCTAATCCTACTTCCAAGCTTTTGAAAAAGATTTAAAGTTTTATCTGCCTAAGATGTAATAGTAAATGTGAAATATATTGTTTTTAGCAGAATGCATACCCTTTGTGAAAGTTGGAGAGATTGATATGTAGTATTTAAATTATTAATATTCACTAGTTAGGTTTTTATAAGGTAGCTAGATTTAGCAAATTAAAATAGAAGCCCTCAGTTTGCATTTAAATTTTCAGGCAATTAATAATTACATGAACGTATAACAAAGTTACTTTTTGATCATCTAAAATTCAGATTTAATTGAACACACCATATTTTTCCTGTATATCTTAGATGTTCAAATTTTTTTCAGATGGATTAGAAAAATTAGATAACTATAGATATTGGCTTTTTTAATTTTCACTTTTATTTGGGGAAAAAGATAATTATAAAAATAATCTTCAAAGCTAGAGTTTCCCTGGTGAAATTTCAATACTTAAGGTTATAAGTATGATTATGATATCTTTTTTTGTCCTCTAAGATTATTCTATGTTATTCCAGTGATTATTTTTTTTTCTATAAGTGAGCCTATTTTTTCATTCCTCAGAACCTCCTAAAAACTGAAGGAAATCATTTAAATATCTGGGCTTCTCACTACTTGGAATGTATCGCAGTATCCTCTGAAACACAACAGAATTTAAAAAATCATTATTGTTATGTTATATTTACAACTTTGTCCATTTTATAATTCAAATTCATTTTGTCTTTATATTGTTCTTACTGGGGATTAGTTGGATTCTTTATTAATTCAGCCAGTGTCACTATAATTCCTGTTTCTATTCAGAAATATTTTATTGATCTTTCAGAATATGACAAAAATGCTTATTTTTCACCAGTGGTTGGATTTTCCATTTTTTTATTAGCATATGCTTGCAGTACCTGATGTTTACATTCCTTATGTGGAGTTGGTACATATACATAACACATGTTAATTTTTTATAGACTTCTCTTCTACCCTCCCTCCATCTAGCTCTCCACCACCTTTCCATTTGAGAGAGATCTTTCTCCCTAACTCCTATTATTTATCCTTTATTTTGCTCTTTTTTTATAATTTTGATTTCTCATATAAAAGAAACCATGTGATACTTAATCTTGTGTACCTGATTTATTTCACCTAACATTATGGTCTCAAGGTGCATCCATTTTCCTACAACAAATGACTCAAATTTAACTTTCTTTATGGCAGAGTACTGCTCCATTATATGTAAATATCACAGTTTTAATATACTTCTCTGTTTATGGCCATATAGGTTATTTCTAAGATTTAGTTATTATGAACTGTGCTGCTATAAACATGAGCATGCCTTTATCACTGTAATATAGTATCTTTAACATTGTTGGAAAGGTGAATAGCTGGGACAAATGAAAAATCTAGTTTTAGTTTTTTGAAGAATCTCCATGCTGATTTCCATGGAAGTTTTACCATATACATTCCCTACAACTTTGTAGAAGGGTTCTTTTTTACCCCAAACATTGCCAGCATTTATTATTTGATTTTTTTTAATTAAATTATTTTATTGGTACATTGTAGGTATACAACACAATTACATTTCTCATTGGGAATTGTACCTTTACATAATGCATCTTGGTTCTTATTTTTTCCCCATTCCTAGCCCTCCCTTAACCCCCTCCACCCTTCCCTATTTTCAAAGACTTTATTTCCATTTTTTCCATTTCTCAATATTATTTGATTTCTTGATGATGGCCATTCTTCTGGGGTAAGATGGAATTTCAGTGTTGTTTTAACTTGCTTTTCTATAATGACTAGTGATATTGAGTATTTCTTCATGTATATATTGGCCATTTGTACTTTTTTCTTCTGTGAAATGACTATTCATTTCAGTTGCCCATTTTTTGATTGGATCTTTTATTTGGAGGGTTTAATTTTTTTTAGATCTTCATGTATTTTATATATTAGTCCTCTGTCTGAGGAATAGGTGACAGATATTTTTTCCCATTCTGTGTTTTTTCTTCAGAGTCTATAGTTTGTTTCTTTTGCTATCCAGATAATTTTTAATATGATATGATTCCATTCATTGATTCTCAGTACTATTTCTTGTGCCATTGGAGTTCTGTTCAGAAAGTTCTTGCCTAAATCTATGTCTTCAAGAATTTTACCCATTTTATCTTCTGGCAGATTGTTTCTACTTTAACATTTAGATCTTTGATCCATTTTTATTGTAGTTTAGTTCATGGTGACACATATGCATCTTGATCTAATCTGCACGTGGATAACCAGTTTTCCCAGGACCATTTCTTAAAGAATCTATCTTTCCTGCAGTGTATGTTTTTGGCTCCTTTGTGAAAGATAAAGTAGTTGAATGTTCTTGGAGTTGTTTCTGCATCCTCTCCTGTTCCATTGATCTTCATGTCTGTTTTTGTGCCAATTTTGACAGCAACTTTGTAATAAAAGTGTGAGTGCAGTAGCTGTTGTTATGCTAGTAGCTCTGTAACAAAACTTCAAGTTCAGGATTGTGAGGTTTATTGCCTTGCTCTTGTTGTCGACGATTTCTTTTGCTATTCTAGGTCTCTTCTGGTTCCATATGGACCATAGGATTATTTTCTCCAGTTCTGTGAAGAATGCTGTTAACATTTTTATTGGGATTGGATTAAATCTATACATCAGTTTTGGAAATGTGGTCATTTTGATTATATTGGTTATGTCTATTCAGGAACAGGAGATATTTTTCCATTTTTTGTTGTCCTCTTTAATTTCCTCTTGTGGAGGGCCGTAGTATTCACTATAGAGGTCTTTCACCTCCTTAGCTATGTTAATTTGTAAGTATTTAATTTTTCTTTTTACTGATGTTAATGATATTTTTTCCTAATTTCTTTCTTATTGGGTTAATTTTTAGTATACAGGAACTCTATGGATATTTGTGAGTTGATTTTATGTAATTCTACATTACTGAATCTAGTTATTAATTGTAAGAGTTTTTGGTGGAATTTTGAGGAGTCTTTATGTAAAGGATCATGTCATCTGAAAATAGTGATAATTTCACTTCCTTGTTTCTTGTATGAATCCTTTTACTTTTTTTTCTTACCTACTTGCTCTTGCTAAAGTTTTAAGTGCTATGTTGAACAAGAGTGGTGATAATAGTCATCCATGTGAGAAAGTGTGATGGAGATTGAACTATAGGGTTTTAAGGGTT
The DNA here is from genome assembly GCF_000247695.1 of Heterocephalus glaber. Next base: position 585,812 of record NW_004624754.1, on the reverse strand, counting down.
TATCCTGGCCAAAAGTCTAAATTTTTGCTTCTAATTTTTTTTTTATTAAATTCTTTTATTGGTACATTGTAGGTATACATCACAGCTACATTTCTCATTGGGAATTGTACCTTTACATAATGCATCTTGGTTCTTTTTTTTTTCCCATTCCTAGCCCTCCCTTCACCCCCTCCACC
>NW_004624754.1:525678-577418 GCF_000247695.1 Heterocephalus glaber | reverse complement strand
ATCAGAGTGTTCCATCTCATTTCCCTTTGGGGTTGCTGTAGGTGATCTGAAAGTCTGGTTTTGAGACTTATTTACATGTTTTCTCATTTTGACTTGGGAGGCAGGGTGGTGCTCTTGACGCCCACCCAAATTGCCTCCTCTGAGCTGGGAGAGGTGGGCCAGGGGCCGAGAGCAGCGGTAGGGATGGTGGTCCGAAAGCCCCTTCCTCTGGGCTGGGAGCAGCAGAACGGCAACTCAGAACCCCCTATCTCTGGGCAGGAGTTCTTTAAATGCTGAGAACTTGATTAGCTCCAGTACAGTGGTCTGGTGGTCTGGTGTCCTCTGCGTCTTTGTAGTGTGGAACCAGGTGGCTGTACAGAGAAGAGGCTTGGGCTGATTCAGTGTTTTCAGTGCAACTGGTGACCTCCGGACCATGTCCACAGACCTGCCTGTATGCAGCAGGCTGATTCGGTGCTTTCAGCGTGACTCTACTCATTAATATCTAGAGCAATTGGAAAATTACTCTATCATCTCAATTATCTAGAATCCCAGGTGACTAAAAACACATTTCTGCAAAATCTTCAGAGGAAAAAAACAAAATTGAGTAACATTATTACCTATTTTCACTATAGTAAGAAATACAATGCAATAATAATAGAATAAAAGATCTCACAGAATTCTGGAATTCATATACATATATGTGTGTGTGTGTTTGTGTGTGTGTGTGTGTGTGTGTGTGTGTGTATGTTCTGTATTCTGTAGAGTTTTAGGATATAATTTTATTTTGAATTTTTGTTTGTTTGTTTTTTTGGTGCCAGGGATCGAGTCAGGGCCTTGTACTTTCAAGGCAGGTGTGGTGCCACTGAGCTAAATCCCCAGCCCCAAGATATAATTTTAATTAGATTAAGAAGATTTCTTCCATTCCATAAGTTCTGTTTTTCATTATTAATTAATTTGACTTTTATTGAGCATTATTGAGAAGTATTTTTCTTTTATCTATGAATATGATAAATTTTGATAGATTTTGATAAATCTTTCAGTCCTAGCAATATCATTATTTATACTCTAGCAGATTTCCTAGTATTTTATTTAATTTTAATCTTTGTTTGTAAGTGATATGCATATATGATTTTATGTTTTTTGTTTTTTCCTTATTGGGTTTTGGTACCAAAGTGACACTGATCAACCAATAAAGTGGCTATTCTTATTGTCAAACTTCCACAAGTGAATTTTCACAAATAGCTATAGATAGCAGATTATAGACAGATTTATCTTTACTTTTTATCCAGATCTCACTAATAATGTTTTTTAAAGGTATAGAAACAGAAGAGAACAAAATTCAAAAAAAAGTTCTTCCATGTTGGAGGTATGCCAAAAAAGTTGGGAAAATTGAAAAATGCTTCTGGAATCTCTAAATAAGGAAACATAAATAGAAGCTGAATTATCTGTAGAGAGGGAAATAAGGGCAGAGGTAGTAAAATTTGCCTCCTCAATCCTCAGAAAGTTTTAGGATTTAGACTCCAGTCAATTAATCCCTTTCTGAGAATTTCCAAAGACAGTGCCTTTATTCTAAATTCAATTTTCTCCCTAAAAATTCCTCTTATTAATTTTTTATCATTGTCTCTTTAGAGATACTTTTCTCATATGTATTTTTTCTAGTCATATCTTCCAAAATTGTTATTCTTTTAAATTGGTAAACATGTATCTATCAGTTTCAGACAAAAGGCTTACCAGAAATTAGTGTTTGCTTTAGAAAAGAGAATACTACAACTTCAGGTCATTTATGGTCTTACATTTGTTTTTCTACTTCTTGGATCTCAGACCTAAAATCTTTGTGACATACTTTTTTTGAGAATTTAAGGCCTTCAATGGGCTCTTTGTTTCTAGGATGATAGAACACATGTATCTTGTCCACATATTGATTTGAACTATAAACTAATGAAAAATTTTATACATTTAACAGTGTACATTTTTTGCTGATGATTATTCTCTTTGATAAAATGAAAATATAATTGAATCATTAGAGATCAGTAGTGATGAAGTTTATGTGTTTATCTGAGTGTATGTGAACATAGAGGCTGATAATTGCTTATATGAACCTGGAGAGTAGTACGGTTAGACACATATGAAAGTATGTCGACTAAATTTTTAAGTAAATTTGTTCTATACATCAGAAATCATAAAATGTAGTCCATGAGTTAAATGAAACCTAAAGCAGATTTTTGTTTCACATTTGTTTAGTTCTCTTAACAAATCAAAGTTTAGAAACTCTTTATTATATAAAAAAAATTCTAGCTGGATGTGATGGCACATCCCTGTAACCTTGTCATAGGTGAGGCAGGAAGATCACAAATTCAGACTTGAAACCCAGTCTCAAAATAAAAAAATTTAAAAATGACTGGAAATATACATCAGGGCAAAGACTCTGTGGGTTCAGTCTCCAGTAAAGAAGGAGGAGGAGGAGGAGGAGGAAGAGGAGGAAGAAGGGGAAGAAGAGGAAGAAGAAGGAGGGGAGGGGAGGGGGAGGGGGAGGAGGAGAGGAAGAAGAAACTAGATTTCTAATTATATCATGACAAATTGGAAGTCTGACAATATGGGCCAACATCTTTGAAGATAGAATTTTCCTAGAGTTGGGTTAGCAGCATTACTTCTTTCTTCTCCATAATTCCCCCATTCCATGGTGCACGCCTCTAATCCCAGCACCTGCTGAGGCAGAAGGATCATCTTGAGTTGAAGGATAGCCAGGGCTACAAAGTGAGCTCAAAGCCAGCCTGAACTACTGAGGAATATCCTGTGTCAAGAAAACAAAACAAAACAAAAAATGCCACCATTTTTTATTATATTCCCATTCCTAGAGATGAGTGTCATTTATAATGAGCCCACCTAATATGTTATGTTTAATTCATAATCTGCACTGATTCCCTAAGCTCTACTTATCTTCTGGGCCCTTGGATACTAGCTAATGTACAGTTCTGTTTGCTGATGCCACCACTCCATCTGAATCTGCCTCAGCTTCAGTTATGACTGTGGATCTTTTCTCTTCCTAGGGTGAGTAATGAACTTCCTTGTATGGCCTCCAGTCCTCTTTTTGTGTGACAGAAGCTAAAATAGCTCATGTCATCTTGCTCAGCCTAACCAAATCTGAAGAGGCTCTGGATCCTCCCACTTTTAGCTAAATGTAAATTGCCCCTGAACAGGGTGTGGAATATAGTTCCTCAGAAGCCACTCAACAGACCAGGTGCTACAACCTAAAAGTGAAGAAGTTATGCCTCTAGTTAATGCAAAGGTAAAACTGAAAAGCAGACCATGGAGAGTTAGTAAATATATGTATTCTCTGTCCTTAGATCTGGATGTTTTCTTAAAGATGTCCTTTGTGGCCAAGAAACCATGAATTTCTGACCAGATAGGTAAAACAGCATCTTCACTTGACTTCCTGTTTCTTACTTTGGGGATGTATTCACTCAATAAAGTATTAACACCTAAGCTCTGCCTCGCACAGTTTTTGGGGGAAGATGGGCTTGGATACCTATTTCTCTCATCTATATCTGGTTGGCCTGGTATAAACTTCCAGATTTTTATCCCTTGCTTCACATTTTCTTCTTTAACCTTTCTCATTCTTTTAGTTATTTAATAATATATTATGAATATCTTCTCTTAATAATTACATAGTTTTTGTATATTTATGTGATTTTTTTTCTTCAGATAATTTCCTTTTTTGATACATTTAGAATGCTTCTGATATTGAGAGAAGAGACAACCCCTCTGTATAGAACTGGGAAACTATGGTTTAACTATGAGTTAACTAGGTAACTATGAGTTAACTAGGTAACTATGCTCTTTGTGCAATGTACCTGAGTAGCCATGACAACTTCTATAATCTGTCACCAATGGAGTGTACAGGACTTAGAAAGCCCTATCAGAACTCTTTGCTCTCTCCTACCCCACCCACCACTCTGCTTTGCGTAAATCCTACTTGCTATATTCTCAGGGAAACTCCAGTGAAAAATCAGCCTTGTAGATGTAAAAGGAAGTATTTAAAGGAGAAAAAACTTCTATTCAGTGCTCTCAAGATTGACAAGAGTCACTTGCTGAGCCACCAGGATTAAAAGCTGCTTTTTGCTCCTATCTTTCTGTTAAACATGGTTTGTCCAGAGTTCCTGCTGCAATGTCACTAATATTCTTGCTAAGAACATTCTATAGCTGTGTGTCATGGTGTTTGTGTATGTGTGTGTGTGTGTGCGTGCATTTATGTGTGTATATGCATAAGAAATAGTTGTGGGTAGATAGTTCTGCACACCTCTTGTAGCCCTTTACAACATTAATTTATAGTTCAATACTGTGGGAATGTCTAACATGCTCACTTAGCAAGATTTTGCTTTGTTTCAGAATCAGTTAATATTCGGCATATGTAGCTCTTTTACCTGATGCAGTATATAAATAGAAATTAGTGAAGATATTAATAATGGTTTATAATTTCACAGCATCTTTTTTTAAAAAATTCACAATATCTTGAATAGCGCAGATCACTGCCAGGTTGCTATAACACAAAAACAAAAGAACTAAACAGTAAACTGCATTCAAAGATTTGCCCAAATTTACTCTCGCTTGTGGAAGCTGCTGGACCATCTGGCTTGCTTGTGCTATAGCACCTGGTATATTATTAGCATCGAATGAATGCTACTACATTGACAACTGAGATAGGGTTATATTTCCCAATATACTCTGAGCACAATAATACAAAGGAATTTATTTTTAAAAATAAATAATACTATTTACATTACTAATAATATAAATAATATTATTTGTATTATCAATAATGTCAGAGAATACTCACAATCTTTGCTAAATCTAAATATTGCCTTTTTATTTGCTTCCATTTTTAATTGTTTATTTATTTGACTTTAGTAATATAAGGCATAGCAGTTGTAACATTGCATCTTATATATTTCTGATTGATAGAAAAGTCCTAACAAACCTCCTTTCAGCTGTGTTATCTAGAGATAAAGGGTTATCTTTGGAAAGCAGTACAGGGAAGCTCTTGATTTGTTCTCTATATCCCAGTGATGTCTAGTTGCAATAAAATCTATAGGCTGCATTTATCAGAGGCCAATATGACCAAGGTCCTGATAGTTTTACTAGAGATATTCCATCTACACTAAGCATTTATAAACCTGTTTATCTAAATTATTTAACATATGTTTTAAAGTGTACTTGCAGACACAGCATTTAGCAAAGAATTCTTTTGTCGTACTTCATAGGCAAAATTATTTTTGCTAGTAGAACAAAATCCATGTCTTTGAACCAATGAATAACAAAATATACTCAGGAACTCCTTTATTTTAGGCAAATAGGTAGGATAAAATCTGATTTTCAACATAAATTTATGCAACAAATCTTCCCAGTACTGGTTTAATATAACTAGGCTTTAGCTAAATCATTAGCTAAAGGCCAAAGCCAGGTCACCTGACCCATTGCTGAAAGAAAGAGAATAAGATATATACATTGTAAGTCTGAGAAATGAAAATAATAGGTGTCCTTTTTCGCATGTCTATTTTACATTCTCAGCAGACACACATTCCATTAAATGGTAAACTTGTTTATTTTTTAAATTTATCCATTTGGACACAAATGTTTTTAAGGAAAATTTAGGCATACTTTTCTTATTGACACATTTCACTAAGGAACTGTTAATTATAATATTTTAAAAAGTATCACCTAGATCACATAAGCAGTCAAATACTATAGCCCCTTAATTCATGTTGTCTGTATTTACATTATCAACCTTTGGAAATTCCTCTGCTGTTCCTTAAGGGTACTGTTTCCAGATATACGATATTTAAATTTACAACATTTTTCTTTCTCCCTGAAAGAAAAGATATATTGGATTTTATTATAATTATATTCACAGATGACTCAAGTGCTACTTGCCTGTGCATAGACTATATATTCTTGAGTACTAAAGAGTTAGCCTTGCAGCTCTTATGTGTCCATAATTCTTAGTGATTTCAATGAATATTAAACACTCACAAAAGCTCTGAGATGGATCATTAACAGGCTGAAGATGGTCCAGTACATGTTGCCGTGCCTTTTGAAAACAAAACAAAACAAGACTGCTGTGTCTTGTTCTTTCATAGGGAGATAAATGAAGATGGTGGTTAAGTAATATGGAAAACTAAATTAATTACTGGTACAAAAGCATATTGAGAGCTTCTATCAGTTTTATGTCTGATACAATACAGCTTATTTTAAGGAACAATTTCTGACATGATAATTCAGAGTGTGTGGTTCAGCCACAGGTGTAAGGCTTGGTGATTAGCTGTAGCTTCATCTCCTTAAGCACCATATCAACTTTCACTGTGGCTGTGTGTGGTTGCCATTTTACTAAATCCATTGGATGTTTTGCGGTATTTGCCTTACCCTCCATTTCTCTTGAAATAGATGATTATTTTGTTTTCTGACACCGGTCCTTATGGTTCCTATCCAAATCATTATGGTTTCATAATCCTCTGCACCAGAACCGTTCTCTGCCTAATACCTTTCCTGACCAGAGTCTACCTTAGATTTATCCTGTGATTGAAATTGTACTTGAATTATGTGATTATTCAATTAATTATATTTCTTCTATTAGAGATTTTTTTCCTCTGAGAACAGAAACCACATGTCTTCTCACTCTGTTCTTCTCAATCTGCTTTCTCCTGCTATTCTTTGGAAGTGCCCATGCCTTTCCTTATTGTTGACAAATGGAGATTTACCACTTGCTTTTTCTAAGGAAATTCTTTTCTGATTTATTCACGAACTTTATTACTAAAAAGTACCAAGGACCTACTATTGTCAGGCATTGTGCTATATTCTGGAAATAGAATAAGTGACAAAAACATATAGTCTTTGTTCTCAGGGAATCAATGTCTAAGGTAGGAGGTGTGTAATGAATTATATAATCATACAAATGAAATATAATTTTAATAAGACAACTATTTGAAGTGAAGACAACTTAAGTGTAAGATAACATATATATATATATATGTACACATATATATATAATAAACACTTGTAAAGCTATGGAGTATAAAACAATGTTTCAGAAAAAGGGTCTAGAAGTTACAAGTACTGTAAACTACCAAAAAAGAACATTATACTTGAGAAAATAGAAGCGGACCAGTTTGCCTAGAATTTAAAGTTTGCCTGAGCATTAAAATTGAAAATTGATGCAAAGTTCAGATCATTTTTTATAGTTCTTATTATGTACTTCAGTGTTTATCTTTAAAGTTCTGGGAAAAACTAATTTATTTGCATGTGATTACTATGCTTGTTTATTCTCTAAAATTACTGAGGGTGTAATCATGAATTTAGGAAAGCCATTTATCAGCTTTTTTCTTGTCAAATAAAAATGACTAGAATATGAAAATACAAGTTGAAACTTGGGGGAGATTTTTCTAAAGGGTCTTTCTCTACTGAATGTGTAAGCATTGTGAGAAACTTCTCTGTTTACCATAAACTGTTTTCTATGTTTAGCCAACCCATAGACCATATTAAATTACTGGGAGTACATGTGCATCATGCAGTACAGAGTAGTTCTGTTGGGGAAGGGGCGGAAATATTGCTAGAATATGGAAGAAGTGTCCTTTCTCAAAAATCATGATATATTTGGAATTATTGGCTTAGCAGAGTTTAAAAATATTTAGTATTACTGAAACAAAAAGATGTTTGTTAAGAAAAGACATTTTAATTTACTAAGGGACTTAATTATAGACTTATTGGAGATTCTTCAGAATTATAAAAGAGCATTACCTTAATGACCAGAGTAAGGTAAATGTGATTCCTGTGAGTAAAATGTTGATAGTCTTGAGATTTCAAAAAATATAACCAGATATGTTAATATTCTAAAATAAGTTTAGAAAAATAAAAGTTACCTCAGATTTCCTCAAAACAAATCCCAACTTATTCTTGGCACCTTACTGGAAAAGCCATGACAATATTTTACCACTCTAGGGTCTTTGCTGTTCATGAAAATGGATAAGCTGATCCAAATAAGAGATATTTTCATCAGCTAGAAAATAGGACATACATCTATGATCAGAAAATAATTCACTATTGTCTCAAAATCTGAGCGTTGAGGCTACCATAGGAATAGAGGAACACGTGGATGTCCTGAGAATGAAAAAAAAAAAAAAAAAGAAAAGCAAAGTTTGCATTAAGAAGCATATGCTCAAGCAGGGCTGATCTTAGGCAGCAGTGTATAGCAGGGATGTCCTGAGAATGAAAAAAAAAAAAAAAAAAGAAAAGCAAAGTTTGCATTAAGAAGCATATGCTCAAGCAGGGCTGATCTTAGGCAGCAGTGTATAGCAGAAATTTACGGTAAATGAAGAAATATAACTCTGAGACTGTAGTGAATAGGCCATTATTTCTGAATTGAGTGGGTTTTCTGAACAAAGAAATGTGATAGGTGGGGTAAAGGAAAAACCATGGAAATGAAAGAAAGTTAAGTTAGCAAGAAAATATCTGTAGTGACTTCCTTCCCCTTAGGAGTGTGTTTACATTTCAAAGATGGTTGAAACTCAAAACCATGGAGACATTTCAATGGTAGTAAATTCAAAATGTCTTATCTTTCTCCTAGACTCACTTATGTCTGTTCCAAAGTATAGGAACAAAAGGACCTAGAATTTTTTTCTCATTTCCAGCTTTCTAAGAGTTTTCCTATTTGGGACATAAATTAAATCATATAATAAGTGATGTTTTCTACCATTCTTTTTTCATTTAGTAGAATGATCTCAATGTTGTAGCATGTATCATGTTTTGTTTTTTCATGACTCAACAATATTTCATAATATGAATAAACTGCCTTTTCTTTATCCAATCATCAATTTATGAATATTTGGTTTTTTCACTATTTTGATATTGCAAATGGAATTATTTTCTCCTTTCATTCTCTAAAAATGAATAAACTTCTGTACATGTTTATGTTTACATGCTTTTTATAGACAGTGTTTTCAGTTCTCATGAGTACATATCTGGGAATAGAAGTACTAGGTCATATATTAAGTCTTGTCTAACTTTGTGAGGTTCTGCCAAGCTGATTTCCATAGAGGTCATACAAATCTACATTATCACTAGCAATGTATGGTGGTTCCAGTTTCTCCACAACCTATCTAATATTGTCCATCATTTTGAATGTATCCATTTTAGAAATTGTAAAATAATGTCTTATTGTGGATTTGTCAATAATACTGTAAATAATAACATTCAGTATATGTTCATGTACTTATTGAACCAATATTCCTTTTGGATGAATGTCTATTCAAATTATCTGCATATTTTTATTGGGTTATTTGTATTTTTAATATTGAGTTGAAATAATCCCTTATACATTCCAGATACAAGTAACTAATCAGATCTGTGTTACAGATAGTTTCTGACAAACACTGAGTTATCTTTTCATAATATTGATACTATCTGTCAGGAACAAAAGTTAATTTTTATGAAATTTAATACATATATAAATTGCACTTGTTGCTTATGCTTTTAATATCATAGCTAAGGAACCATTGCCAAATTTAAGGTGGTTGGATTTATGCCTGTCTTTAAAAAAAAAACAAAACAATCTTTTAGCTCTTACATTTAGGCCTTGAAATAATTTTTATATATGATATGAGGAAAAGACTAATTTCTGCCTTTTGCATGTGGATATTTGCTTGTGTCAGTACAATCTTTTTGTAAAAAATGACTTTTCCCTCCATTTCTATTAATATATTTGTTCAAATCAGTAACTATAATGTAATTGTTTTTAAATTCTCAATTCTACCCCATAATCTCTCTGTCTCTGTTTCTCTTTATCTCTGCTGCTTACTTTAAAATTTTGAAACCTTGAAGTGTAAGCCTTATATCTTTGTTCTTTTTCAAGAATGTTTTTGCAATTCTGAGTTGGCTTCATCTCTCTATGAATTTAAAAATAATCACTTCAAAGTCTACAGGAAAAAAAAGTTACAAGGAGAGATTGAAAAATATGATGAATGTTTACATTTTTAAAAATTACTAAAGCAAAAGACACATTGCCATTAAACCCTCTCAAAATATTCCTTATCACTCAAACACAATTTTTATCCTATCATTCTTATCAGTTTCTGAGACAGTTCTAGAAATCCTATTTCCTTAGTGTCTTCAGTTGCTCTGTCTTGGCTGCCTTGATGTCCTGAATCTATATAAAAAGTTTATCTTTCATGGTTATTTTAACTTTAGGAAACAGCCAGAGTTGCATGGTGACAGATCTGGTGAACAAGGTGAATGAAGTAAATAAGATGGACCATAATCAACGAGGGGTGATCAAAAACTAATGAATGATTAAGTTAAAAAATGTATTAGAGGAAAAAACACATTGCCATTAATCCCCTTCAAATTATTTTCTCTCACTTTGATGACACTTAGCCCTCATTCTTGGCAAAATGTTTTTTATCATTTTTTTTTAATTTAAACATTCACTATGTTTTTTGACAACATGGTTAGGGATCAAACAATTCACATATCAATTTTGGGGGAGGGTACTGATATTTTAACAATATTATTTTCTAATCTACTTTTTCCATTTATTTACATATTCTTTAATTTCATGCAGTGATTTTTTTCAGTTTTTGGAGTATGATCTCTTATTCTTTTATATTAAATTCATTCAGTATTTTATGCTTTTTGATGTTGTAAACAGAATTGATTTATAATTTTGTTTTAGATCAATCATAACTAATATATAGAAATAAAATGGTAATGTTGATTGATCTTGCATCCTATAACCCTACTGTACTTGTTTATAAGATCTAATTCTCTTTGTGTGAGTGCATGCTTAAGTTTGTGTGTATTTATGGATTTTCTATAATAAAATATACCTTCTTGGAATGGAGATAAATTTAGTCATTCCTTTCCTTTTTGGATAATTTCTTTTTCTTTTGGTGAATTGCTATGGCCAGAAACATCAGAACAACGTTAAATAAATTGAATTATTGTATCACTCATTAAATTAAATTCTATAATAACATCCAGATTTATCTTCCTTTCACTAACCACATTCCCTGTTAAGCACATCGTAATAACAGCACAATGAGGTGAATGATGAAATAAAAAAATTTTTGATACACTAGAAAACAGTGCTCCATGATCAAATTTTTAATCATATGAACAGAATATAAATGTATCACTTTTTTGTGTTGTTGCTGTTGGTTTAATTACTTGGTTGAATAAATTCTGTAATATTAGTATTCTTTTTAGGTGTAGCCATCAAAACTTCTTATTGGTTAGGTTATTAGTAAGCCAATGATTTGATGGAAATTTCCTTAAATATATCGATTCAATAAGTCTCAAATCAGACACACAAACTTAAAGACCACATGGTTCATCTTATATGAGAAACCCAAAATATAAGTAAAGAGCAAAATAAAAGATAGATAATAGAGAAAAGGAAAATTGATATTTTGCATATGAGAAAGAAACCAAGAGATGTAAGAACAAGGAGGGAGAGGTGGGGGAGAGGATGAAAAAAAGAATTAAAATGTGTTATCTACATGTACCTGTTCCCCTCGTTAATGTCATCATTATCTACTTCAAACATGTACTAATAAAAATAAAAATTTAAATTAAAAAAAGCTTTTACTGTTTTTTTAATATTTTAGGTTTCACTTATAAAAGAAACCATGTGATATTTAAACTTGTATGTTTGATGTATTTCACAATGAGCAAATGAAAAGCAGATAATAGGAAGTAGGGAAATAGATCTTTCTCAAATGGGAAGGAAATCAAGAGATTGAGTTGGGGGAAACAGAACGGGATGAAAATAGAATTAAGATGCATTATGTACATGGACCACCTCCCCCAAAAGAGTATAATCATTATGTAGTGCAAACATGTACTAATAAAAAATAGAAAAAACATTTTGCTGAGGAAATAAGTATACAAGTTGATGGTCAGTTTGCAGCCCTACCTCTGCCCTTACTTCCTGCTTGTACAAAACCTCAATATTATCCAGAACTGAGAGCTTAGAGAGTTGTCTGATTTTTCTTCCTGGGTATATGTGGAGTTTGGTATATGAATGTGATGCTGTATATTCTCAAGTTTATGTCAGAGCTTTTTAAATCAACATATAAGCAACTCATTCCTCACCTTTAAATTTATGGAATGCTGTTGACTTTTCTCAACTCTTGTTACCACTTCAACTAATTACAATGTTTAGCAATTGCAGTTCTTTCTTCCTGGCAAATGCTCATGGAGGAAAAGCTCTTTGCACTGAGCAAGCTGTGAGTCAGATCAAGTAAAGAAATTTTGCATATACAGTTTTTCAGGGAACAGATCAAATAACAGCAATTATCTGGAAATTGGGCTATGAAGGAACTTGATCTTGCCTTTTCTAGCCATTTATTACACTGCAGGTTTTATTATGATTTGGGGGCTGTTGGTTTTCAAGCCAGGCATAAGTTTGGGAAAAGGAGGATGGTATTGAGGCTGATTAAAACATCATGAACCTTCCTATTCTTAGGAAAATTCACTTTTTTCAAAAAAATTCTAGTGTATTATTGAAAGATATTATTTATTTTCAACAGTTATAAAAAAGTTAATTTTGACCTTTTTTTTTTTTTTTGCATTTATGGGCTGAGGATTCCTGGAGTTCCTTAGTCCATCATTATTCGTAACATCAACCACACCAAATTCTTGGTGATCTCACTGGATGCTGGATTGACTATGTTCTTAACAATAGCCTAAATTTAGAGCATTTTATTTCTTTAAATTATATTTAAAAGTGTGAAAATTCTTTAAATCTTTAATGAACACATGAAATGTTAATGTAGCTTATGATAATGCAGATTGATTTTTACTTCAGTTGAGTTTTTCATAAGAAGTATTTAAGATAATGAAGATTTTCTTTAAGCATACACATCTTAAGCATACTTATCTTCATAATCATTTTTAAGATTCAAATTATATGACTGAGAGGATATTACTGATGAGTTTTCCAAACTTGAAATTTTGCTGTAAATCAGCAAGTTTTATAATATATGCATATATTTTTAAAGAGTATTCATGTTTGCATTTTTGTGTATTAATGGACAAGAATTTCAATATGTATATATATATAAAAGCATATAAGCATATTGCCATTTTTGTTTATTCAGGTTGTAATAACAGATAAGAAATTTTTAAAATCTAAAACTACTCTTCAAAAAATCTGCAAAATGCTGGGAATCATCTTGCATATTTGTAATCTCAACTACTCGGGAGTCTGAAACAGAAGAATCCTAAGTATAATATCATTCTGGGCAATTTATCAAGACTTTTCTCAAAATGAAAATTTAAAAAAGCATTAGGATATAGTCCTATGGTAGTGTCCATGTTTAGTATACACAAGGCTTTGAGTTCATCCCCAGCTTATCTTTAAAACTGTGCAAAGCATATGTTGTGTATATTTTTAGCTTGCTAACTTTTGACAAACATTTTTTCTCTATGTAATAACAGTGAGATTTTGATTTAAATTACATCTATAAATCTGAAACATAGAAATCTTTAGCACTTTCGAATTTATTAGGTTTACTACTTTGGTAAATGATAGGCACACTTTGAATAAGAGGATTTTCAAACAAATTATTGATGTAAAACTTCATTTTTCTGGTATTTAAGGTAAAATATCAATTTATAGACTTTTACAAATTAATTATTTTCATGAATTTATTTACCAATTTGAATAGCTAATCATAATTTTGTTATATTATTTATTTGTGGAACAAATGATGTAGTTTTATGCATTTGTGTTTAAGTATTCTTTTACTGTTAAGTGGGCACTGTTATAGCTGTATAGTCTTTAATCTGCTATAAGCTTTTATTTACTTTTGCTTTAAAATACAATTATCTTTATTCCACATACCATCATAGCAATGTGTCTATTAATTGTGTTGTTCAAAAGTGGTGCTTTTTCACCTGAGTGTGGTGGCTTATTCCTGTTTATCTCAGCACTTGGAAGGCTGAGACAGGAGGATTGCTGCAAATTCAAGGTCACCTTGTACTACGCCAGCCTGAATTACGTAGGGAGATCTTGTCTCCAAAACAGAAAAAAGAACCTGATCCTTTTTCTATTTCTTTATGTCAATTTTTAAATTTCTAATGTAAAAAACCCCACATTAGTTAACAAATTAATTTTAAATTGATAATCAACTAATTTTAAATGTTCAATTGGGAGGAAAGCAAAGGTACCCTGGGTTGTAAAATAACTTGGTCTAGTGATGAGTGCTATTCACACAGTTATGTAAAACATTGTAAGAATTATTGAATTCATAAAGCTTATAGAAATCTGCACAAAGTCTTCAAATCTATGTACAACAACTGTCTCTCAATCATGGCAAAACAGAGATATTCTGCACATATTTCTCTGCATAAAAGATGGCAAGGTAAAAGATGGATAAAGATTTACCTGGATAAAGATTTACTGAAGAATACTCTCACAGTTATATACAAAAAATATTTTAGGAGGATATACATTAGTAGGTTAAGGAATATGACTACAGGAATTGCTGCATAAAGAGAAGTTTGATTTGACAGGAAGATATAACAGTTTCTATTTGTAAAGGTAATACAATATAAACTCAAAATACACAAAGAAAATATTGACAGAATTAAAGCATTAAGACACTATCACACTGTTCCAATTAGAATAACCTAAAATTATAGGGTTCAGAAAAAGACTTTCAAGTATATGGAAACTTGGTTTATAATATAGAGTTAACATTGCAAAACACTAGAGAAGGATAGGCTACATAATAAATGATGTTGGAAAATTTTGTGTGAAAAAGAGAAATATCCCTTTATCTTAAAAGATATATAACACAAAATGTCGGATTAATTAGCATTTTAGTGTATAATACAGGGCAATATCTGTATGATCTTTAGGCAGGGAAAGTTTTACAAATAAGATATAAAATTATATTTGATAAAGAAGATATCCATAATCTTAAATACATTTAAATTATGAATTTCTTTTTACAAAATACCTTATATCTAGATGGAAAAGACATGACAAAAGGAAAAGAAGGTATTTGCAATAAATACTTATTTGGCAAAAAGCTTTTTTTCTAGAATATATTGAAAACACTTTCAAATCACTAAAGCCAAAAACCAAACGAGGAGGTGGAGAGAGGGGGAGAAGGTAAAAAGCCAAAAATTTAAATAGGTCTTCAAAGAAGATAAAACACGAATGGTCATTAATATAAAAAAATGGTATCAACAAAACCCACAGAACTTCCA
Source organism: Heterocephalus glaber (assembly GCF_000247695.1). The sequence goes on along the minus strand of NW_004624754.1, from coordinate 562,175 downwards.
TTGACTATTATGCAAAAAGAAAAATATTGCAAGATAGGGTGTTTTCTAATGATGCTGAAAAAAATTTATGCATTTTAGAGAAAGTTTTGCACTTGTTTAGGAGACATGTGGTAGAACATTCATCACAATATCACTGAGTGAAAATCGGATTATTAGACCCAATCCAAAAAATGGAAAAATTGTCATTTATTCCTAGAATAAAATACTCTATAATAATTAAAGTTTAAATAAACTATTTTTATATTCAACTGCATGAGTAAATTACAGAAAACTAATATTAATTGTAAAAAGACTCTAAATGATATATATCAAGTCTATCCCTGTTAAATGAAATTTTATCTCAGGATAAACTCGATTTTGTGAAATGGGAGAAATGAGAGCAGTTGGTGAACAGAAAGAGACAGGGAAGATTATGCACAATTTGTAACCCAAGGGACATACTTGTGTCCACTGAACTTTATCTGGAGCAATATTTTAGTCTAATCTTTTTTATTCCCCATACCAGGAGGGAACTCAGGACCTAGCTCTTGAGAGGGAGGTGCAGTGCCACAGCAACATTTTATTTTATTCATTTATTATTTTAATTAAGTTTATTGGTGCATTTTAGGTGTACAATATGATGACATTCATCATTGGGAAAGTGTACCTTTAGATGATATATCTTTTTGGGGGGAGGGGCGGGTATCAGGGATTGAACTTGGGACATTGCACTTGCAAGGCAAGTGCCGGAACCACTTAGCTAAATCCCCAGCCCAACATGATATATCTTGGCTTTTCCTCATACCCCTGCCCTCCCTTCAACCCTTCCACTCCTCCCTATTTACAAAGACTTTGTTTCCATTAGGGAAAAAAATATGTGAAAAGCAACATTTTATTTATAGAAGATACAGAGGTGTAGATTGGCTCTTGGGTTGTAGCATCCAAACCCCATCCTAGGGCATGAAGTATCTCAGATTCATTGTGTGTGTGTGTGTGTGTGTGTGTGTGTGTGTGTGTGTGTGTTTCCTACCTCTAACTACTTTTTCTCTAATAGATGTAGTGCCCATCACTTTTTTTTTTTTTAGTTTGGAAAAGAAATCCCCTTTCTCAATAAGTTCCCCATCTCCTCTTCAGAAAACTACTGCAAAGGCCATCAGTGGTGGTGAGCAGTCTATTGGATAAAGCTTTTAGAGAAAATGCACATTTAATGTTACATTCCTCTTTGTGAATTTGGCCTGGGGCAAGTCCTGATACATAATAAATTAATGAGTAAAGACATTTTAATTATTAGGGACATTAGTTTCAGTCTTGTGACTAACTTCTATGGTTTGGATCCAGAATTTCCCAGGTGTTAAAGACTTGGATCAGGAGTGTGTGGTGCTACTGAGATGAGGTGACTGTGTTAGGAGGTGGCTCCTAGTCAGAGGACAAGTCAATGAAGGGGATACTTGGCCTCAGGTCCCTTTCTGTTTCTCCTTTCATGACCTGGGTGCTCTGAGGTGAGTAGTCTCCTTCACTACGCCCTTCTACCATGATGTACTGCTTTTTCTGACCCAAAAGCAACTGGACCTGCTGACAGTGGACTGAAATCTCTACTACTAGAAACCAAAATAAAGGTGGATAACACACTGACTTTACTATATCCTAAGTATGAATTTCCGTTGTTTTGTTTTCTTTTAGCCTTAAATTCTTTTTTTCTACAGCAACCATTTTATTGGAAGTTTGATCACATTGTTGGCAAGCACACAGACTGAAAGGTGAAAGAAAAGTGCCCACATCGGGAATGCTGTATTCTAAAACAGTGTGTATTTGACATAATCCATTGTTAAAATGGCATAAGATACAGTATTTCTATGTAGAAATAGGTTTAGCCACTAGCTTGTGTTGAAGATAATTCATGACTTTGAAGCATCTGTACTTGATTGCAAAGGTTCTATTAACGAATTAAAAATAAATATGGACCCCAGGATGTTGTTTCCCTATTTTGCCTGTGTTTTGCAAATCCTTGTTGGATGTTAGCACTCAATATTTGAGTTTGTGGATCATCATAGGACATTTTTACACAGTACCAGCAATTACAAAATTACCTGTACTTCCGGTTTGAATAATGTGATGCCATGCTGATATTTTAAGCAATAATAAACCTAAGAGGAAATTAACTGAATGCAATAATAATGAAAAGCATATCTAATGGTTATTGGATTTTTAATATTATTTACTTAAATGGCTGTACTATAAATGATTAGAATGTCAAAGAACTGTAATTTGGAGATAGATCTAATCTCTGTTTAAATGTACTGATCAAGAAAATGAATCAAAATTTTAATTTTAGCATTGAAATATGACTATTGTAGATATGTCTAATGAATTCAGCTTAGTAAATACTTCTCAGAGTATATTCAGTGTCCTTGTTTGGCATTGTGCTAAAGACTTTTTCAACTGTGACAATTATTGTTTTTTAGGTACTATGGTCTTTAGAAATATAAACCATCAGGTTAGTACTGTGAAAGGAACTCAGGGTGGGAGTCTGTAGTTTTGGACAAATAGCTCTGAAAATTATGCCAGGAGAATGAGCACAGAAAGTCTGGGATTACCTGTCACATCTATTAACAAATAAGTCAAAACAATAATTTTAAAAGCCTAAATAGACTTTAATCTTTGCAAGTGAACAATAAGATATTTTCATATTTTATAATTTAGATTCCCGAACTGTGTTTATATTTTATTTAATCAGTTCTGATTCTTCTGCAAATTGGCAGATAGCATAAATCCAAGTACTAAATTTTTCTTCATATATTTTACTTATTTAAGTTTAAAAGTAGACAAAAATAAACATACAATAAAAATAAAAGAAAATGAGGTAAAATTTAAACAAGTTTCTTTTAAATTCAGTAAATGCTTTTGAATAAAATTTATTTTGAACTTGTATATATTTAAAATAAATTTTTTAAATTTCCTCCTGTATTCATTGTATTTTGTCAAAATACTTATCTTTAGCTGACTCCTGAATAAAAATTTCCCTACCACCAGACAAATCTCTTTTGCCTGCTTACCCTTGGACCACAAATGGTCCGTTTTCATTATTTTTACTATCAGTTTGTATATATTTAAATGACCACTAGATGGCAGACCTACCACTAAACAGAATTTAGGCAAAAATTTTACAAATTGTATTATACTGAGGAGCAATGTTCTATTTCAAGCCTAGCTTATTCTCTCAGCCTAAGCAGTCTCTCTCTTTTTGTAAATGCTTGATAATGAAGGTGACCTAACATTTTTACCTTCATCTAAAGTTTAATACTTTACAAACATATTACTTTTTACAATAGTCTTTTGAAATTGATAAACAATGACTTATTTCAGATGAGAACATGGGTTTGCCAGGGCAAATGGCAAAGGTTATTTCTTTAGAGGACTATGAGGAGATAACTTTGAAGAATTTTGCTTGAGGACATCAGAATTTAATTAAACTAGTGTTTGAGATATATTCTGGGATAACAGTTGGTTTTATATCTGATATGTATTTTGTGCTTATGCCCTATACCTTTATGTTGCCAAAATAAGTTTGATCCTTCTAGGAGCCTGTAGAATCAATTAGAACTACAAAACCATTCTTTGCTCAATGATACTGACTTCTAACTTCTTTATTTCTTTTGCTCTTTGGATTTTGGATTCTGAATTATCTCTTTCCAGTTTCTTTCCATTTCATCTTTTGTATTCAACCTCTGACACTATCACTTAGATTGCCTCTTGATTTCTGATGTTGAGCACTAGGCCACAGCTTATTTTCAACTTTTGAAAATAGGCCAGCCATTTTCTAAAGAACTGGCAGGGACTTTTTGCAGAAATTAGAAGTATGAGCCTGTGTGTATGTGCTCATACTGCTCCAGCCAAGCAAAGTGATATGAAATGATTTCCAATCCCACTTTTATCTAACTGTCAGCATAGAAGCATAATGTGCTATCATTAGGTCAGGATCTCTAAGGTTAAGAACTAAGACATCTAAGTTCTAAAAGCAAGTTTAATTTTTGATAAATGTTAATGAATCTAAGAGCACCAAGGATAGACCAAAAAAAGTAAGACTAACACTTCTGCTATTCAACACATTCTCCTTATTCAAATTTTAAGTTTATACTGCGGTCATAAAAATACCATGCCATAGGTAAAAGTATTAATAATAGATGATGATTTAAAAACTTCCCATCACACGTAGAACTTTGTACTAATATGAACAGAGGGATATAGGTATGTCTAAATGATATTTTAGTTATTAAGAGTGTTATATTTCCTCTTCCTGATTACTAAAGACATTACTTGGCTCCCTGCCAAAACACTAAAAATACCTGCGGAAAAAATGATTACCTGTGTGAATATCATTACAGAGACTGCAAATTATTTATTTAATTTAAATGGCACTATTTTGAGATAACTGTGGATTTATTTGCATTTATAAGAAATAACATAGGTCCAAGGGATCCTTTAAGGATTTCTTACAATGAAAACATCTTATAAAACTATAGTACAGTATCACAATTAAGATGTTGATATTGAAAGATGACAACATTTTTATCATCATACAGATTCCTCCTGTTACACTTTTTATTAATATGCATACATTCCTCCAACTTTATCCCCCTTCTTAACCAGTGGCAACCATTAATTTGTTCTTTATTTCTATAATTTCCACTTGAAGAATTTTATGTGCAAGAAATCATACAACATTTAACATTTTCAAATTGGCTTTGTTTACTTAATTTATTGCTCTGGAGATTAATTCTGATTCTTGATTTATCATTAGTTTAGTTCCTTTAATTGCTAAGCGAGATTCTGTGATGTAGGTTCCCCATAGTCTTTCAAACCATTTACTCATTAAAGTTTAACGATATATCTTCCAGTTTGGCCTTTTATGGATTAAGCTGTTATGAGCATTCAAATACAGGTTTTGATGAGAGCCTAGCTTTTAATTCCTCTGGGAAAAATTCCCAGGAATGAAATTGCTGAATGAGGTAATAGTTGCATGTTGAATGTTTTTTAAAATATGTCACAATGTTTTCCAAAGTAGCCACATCTTTCTACATTCCAATGAACAATGCATAAGGGGACCAGTTTCTCTATTATTATTTTAGCCATTTTGAAAGGTATGTTGTGATATTTCTTGCTTTATTTTGCCACTTGGTAATAGCTAAAGATGGCAAACATATTCCTATTTGTTTGTCATCTATATCCCCTACTGAAACCTCTGTTAATGTCTTTTATCTATTTTCTTTTTCTTTTTTAAAAATTTTAACTAATACAAAAAACATAAAAATTACATGTTGGGTAACTTGTGATGTTTATACAAATTATGTTGGATAATGTCTAAATCAGGTTAAATCTATTTATCTCCTCAAACATTTAAAATTTATTTATTTATGTTGGAAATTTTTAAAATCCTTTTATCTAGCTTTTCTTAAATGTGCAGTACAGAGTTGTTCTCTATAGTCACTATACTGCGCTCCAGAGTTTCTTGCTCACCTCTGTGACTCAGCACTCATTGATCAACCTCTCCCTATCACTTCCTTCTTACTGTCTCCACCCTCTGGTGATGACCATTTTAATCTCAATTTCTATGAGATCAGCTACTTGGATTCTACATATGTGTGAGAGTATGTGTTACTTGTCTTTCTGTGCCTGACACTTCACTTAATGCAATACTTTCCAGTTTCATTCATGTTGTTGTGAATGACAGAATTTCATTCTTTTTATGGTGAAACAGTATTCCATTGTATACTAGAACCACATTTCCTTTGTGTATTCATCAGTTAGTTGATGAGCATTTAGGTTATTTCTTTTTGTTGGCTATTGTGGATAGTGTTGCAATGAATCCATAATTTCTAACTAAACTTTTTTCTCTTGATATTTAGAATTGTGAAGTCTATGTATTCTAGATAGTCTCCCTTTGTTGAATATGTAGTTTGAAATATTTTCTGAGTCTGGAGTTTGTCTTTTCATCTTCTTAACAGATTCCTTTCACCACTTTTTAATTTTTTCTTTTATGAAGTATAATGCTTGTGTTTTCAGATTAAGAACTCTTATGATTTTATATATATAGACAAGACTTATATAAAGTCATAAGAATTTTAGTTGAATGTTGTAATTAGGAGAACTATAGAAACATGCCTAATTCATCATCCTAGCAGAAAAAAACCCTGAAGGATCTTTGCATCATACATTCAATATTATATAATTAAAATAAAATTGCTACATTGTCATAAAAAATTCTTCACAGAAATATGCCTGACTAAACAAATTTTTATCAATAATCAAATTTAACAATTGTCAAAATTAATTGTTAAAAATATCTCTGTACTCATAAGTAGTTGGAGTGTTAAGATTAAGAATAGGTTTTGAAGTACCTATTCATTTTCTAAAGACTCTTTTAATAAAAATGGCCTATTTTTGAAGAGTTCATTGGTAAGATATAGTCAATAGACATAACTCATATCATATAAATATTCACTTGCTTATTTGGTATGTTTAGCCTAAAAAAATTTCTATAGTTTGTAGTTAGAATGATGGCATTCTGTACTCTAGAACTAGTGATATGTTGCAAAACGCATTTTAAAAAATCATTAAAAGAATCACTTCTTTTATCTTTTGGCTAGAATTCAAAAAGAGAAAACGTAATAGTTTCATCTGCTCTCAAATTTTAATGCTTCCTTCCTTGCAAATTAGATCTCTCCAAAAATTACAATGTTACTCTCAAAATAAAGAACCAAATATTTAAAATGTTCTGGTGGGTTTTAGATTTTTCTTCTATTGTTTGTAGAATATAACAAATAAAGATTGGTTCTTGTCTCAATTTTAAAAAATTTTTTCTTATTTTTCTCCTAACATAGAAATAATTCAGAAAACTGAAAAATTCTATATTGGTTTATTATTCTTCAGTTCATGCAAACAGATTGTTTTTAATATATTTGTACTTCAGTCAAAATATAGTGGCCAGGAAAAGTTTAAAATCTTTAGTTTTCTGTTACATTTCCCAAAGACACACAAGTTTTAAGAAATAACTGGTTAGATTTAGGTTGTGCGTGGGTGCGTATTTATTCTGCTTTGTGAATTTTACATGAATGTAAGACTTTTAGAAAATTTTAAATTACTGTCTGATTTATCCTTTGCTCAGTTATCTAAGTTTGAGTTCTCTTTAAGTAAGAGTACTTTTCTTTCACAAGAAACTATTTGCAGTTTCTGAAGCTTCAATGGTTAAAAATATTTCATATATATAAGGCCAGAACAGCATTTATATAAGCCTCTGTCGTAGGTATTTGGGCTGCAATAACAAAATACCATAAGTTGGATAGCATACAAATAACTAAAATTTATTTGTTGTAATTTGAAGGCTGAAAAGTCCAAGATCAAAGCGGATTCAGTTTAGGCAAGAGCCAGTTTTCTCATTCATAGATCACACCTTCAACTTGTGTTCTCATAAATTTCTCCACGGCATCTCCTATAGAACGGCACTAATCCCAGTCATGAAGGGGCCACCCATATGATCAAATCACTTCCAAAGTCTCCACTTCCTCACACTGGCACCTTTGGGTTTAGATTTTAATATATCAATTTTAGTGGGGATACAAATCTTTTTTTTGCATTGTGAATATTATGTGTATTTAAGACTTTTATAGAATTGTAAATTGCTGTATGATTGCTTCTTGGCTCAATTCTCTAAGTTCAAGGGTTTTGTTTTTTTAAGTAAGAACATTTTTATGAGAAACTGTAGTTCTGAAGCTTTCAGTGATTTAAAATACTTTCATATACATAAGGTCATAACAGCATTTTTGTAGGCTTCCACTTTGTATCCAAATGATTGTTTTTCGAGAGCATTATCTTTTATTCCTTGTCTTTACTTTCAGGGTATTATTGGAAGCAAATCTTCACCCTGAGTTTTTTGGAGGCACCTATATCAATATGCCCAAACCTACTCATTGTTTAATGATCCCTCTGCCTTTTAAATGAATATCCCTACTCTGCTTTCACTTATCTTAACTTGATCTTAATTTCCATGATATGATATTTTTCTTTCAGTGAAAGTTGCTCATTGTAGTCATCAAATTTTATGTCTTTCTCATTTTACTCTGCATATGCTCCTCCCTTACATGTGCAAAAGAGGCCTGTACATTCCTTGCATGATATTCTGGGAGAAGCATGAACAAGCCAACTATTCACTCAGATGTGATTCTCATCCATGGCATGTGTGTGCATTCATGTGTTTACGTGTGTGTCTCTGAATGTCTGTCTGTTTGTCTCTGTTTGTATGTCTGTCTGTGTGTCTGTGTTGCTTCTGTATTCCTAGGATAACAACTGCCACAGAGGGCAATTGGATGTAATAGTATGTATCTTCTAGCACAGGGAATGGAAACTGTTAAACCGTTAGCTATAGGAGAAAGTGAAATCCTTTACCTTATTTCTTGATATTTATGTTTTTGGAAATCAATTATCATTTACATATACTTTACTTCACTTGTTCCTTGGGACAGGCACTACCATTACTTTTTTGTGTAACTTTAGGTGAATCATTAAAATTAACAAGGTTGAATTTCTCAGTTTTTAAATGAGAATGTAACAAAGTTCATGTTTTCTATGAAGATTTCAATGAAGAAAAAATGAAACAACACAGAAATGCACTTTAAGCCTATGAAGCAGTAAACAAATTTATAAATATAATTCAAATTCTAAAAGTATAAATGTAATTGCACTTACCTTCTTTGAATGCCTGTAGTGTGCTAGATATAGTGGTGCTTTGCATATACCAGCACTTAAGTGTTAATAATTATCAAGTAGTTTTTATTCATTTATCAGTTACATAATAAACCATCATGAAACTTAGTGGCTTAATATAAATGATTTTTTTTTTTTTTTTGGTACCGGGGATCGAACTTGGGTCTTTGTGCTTGTGCAGCAGCCGGTCAAACCACTGAGCTAAATCCTCAACCCAAAATAACAATTTATTATTCTCTGGCAATTGACTGGGCTTAGCTGGATGAAACTTGTTTGAGTTTTTTCACTTGGTTGCAGTCATTTGGTGACCAGAGCTGAAAACGTCTGTATTAGTTTGGTAATGATGCAGTAACAAAGAGCTACAAAATGAGAACTCAGAAGAGAAATTTATTTTCTCATGATTCTGGGTGCTAGAAGTTCCAAATCAAAGTGCCAATAGTGCCATGCTAACTCTGAAGGTTTTGGGGGAGAATTTTTTCTTGGTTCTTTTAGTTCTGATGGTTGCCAGGAATCCTTGCTGTTCTTAGGCTTGAAGGTACATCATGCCAACCCTACTTCTATCTTTTCATGAATTTCTCCCTGTGTGTCTATCTTGGTACCCAAATTTCTCTTTTTATAAGGACTTGAGTTATATTAAACATAGGGATAACACTAAACCTATATCGGGTGATCTAAAATTGGTTATATTTAAAAGATCTTATTTTTTAAATAATGCCATACAAGTACCAGTTTTTAAGCTTTGGACATATCTTTCGGGGGGTTATAGTGTAACAAACTACTCCATCCGAAGGCTCATTTGGCTGCATCTCAAAGAAGATCTCCTCATTCCCAAGCTTGGCACCTTCTTCCAGGTGATTAGGCTTCCTCATAGCACAGCAAGGATAAACAGGTATCTTCCATGGTAGGTGGAATTCCCCAGAGAAAATTTCCAAAGACTCGAGAGAAGACCACAAGATTTTCTGTCACCTACTTTCAGAAGCATACATCCTCACTGCCACTGTACTTATGTGCAACTCATATTGCCATACCATATTCTAAAGGTGGGAATTACATTAGTTGCGGGTATGAATATAAGGCAGTTTTGGACTAGATATCACACATAAGAGTTTTCCTTATTTTAAAAATAAGAAAACTGATACTTATTGATGTAAACAAAGTATAAATTGTGGCAAAATTAAAAACTGGATGGACTGAGACTTGTTTGCCTATCTACAGCTCTTCGTTCTTTCTGTTGACCTGTGTTGTCTCCCTATTTATTCCAATATTCCAGTATCTTCTCCCCATATCTTCCAATGTCAAGGTATATTGAAGTTTTCTTAGTGACTTCAAATGTGACTCAAATGCTTTTTATTTGTTCTCTTACTTTTTTATAGTCATATTTTTATTGATTATCTTTTCTATTCCATTATTTTGATCAGGGGAAGTTAGGATCTAAGAAAACTTTATCTCTACTTCAATTCAGTAATATCTTTCCTTGGTTGCATGTTTAGAGTGCTCCAGGATACCTTGTTCGAATTAGATGCCAAGTAATCATGATTGTTTGCTGGTTTTTAATAATTTATCTAATAAATAATGAACCCTTTCTCAATTCATCATTTAGATGTAGACATGAGGAAAACTAGACTGCAATATGAGGTTCAGGGCTCATCCAATTCAAGAGACAGAAGGCCCTCTCTTTGTCTCCAGTCTGCATGAATTTTTCTAAAGTTGATAGTTTGATAGGTTTCTGGTATATATAAGATGAATTAAAATTTTTCTAGGATTTTCTCTCAATTGTTGTCAAATTGAAAAATCATAACAAAATGTCTGAGTTGGGAAATATTCAAGAGAGAAGACATCTATTTATCTACCTGTACATATAAGAAAAATAAACATGAATATTAACACCAAAATTGAGAAAAACAACTTTTAAAAATGAAAAAAAATATGTGGAAACATATAAAACATCAAATTATTCAAGTTCCAAAAGTAACTGACAGGGAGAGTTAATTGAGCCAAATACTAAATTATGTTTTGAAATTATACATGTATACCAGAAAACAAAGGGTTTGCTAAATTAATGAGGTGATCATTACATAAATTTATATCCTGTGCCAAATATAGGGACTCAAACTCTTTTTTTCATGATTAGAGTAAAAGAAAATTGTGTGCATTTGTGGCTATCCCCTGCTTGGCCATATCTCTAAATTTTCAGGAAGCATATTACATTAATCATATAAATTAGCTTTCCATCTCAGAAGGGATGCATGTAATTCAGGCCAACAAAGGACAAGTAGAGTACTGCAGAAAGAGCAACACTGCCAATTAATTTTATCAATAAGAAAGATTTCTTACTCTTTGCTACCTGATTTTGTTCCTAATTCTATTAGTGAAATCCATATGAAATATTAGCAGATGTTATAGATATTAACTCTGATAATAGAAGTTAGGTCTCTAATATGAGAATGTTACCTGCTACACAGCAGCAAGATTATATTTTTTAATATTTATGTTCCCTCATGATTTCACAGTTTAATTGTATTAAGAATGTAATTAAATTTTCATTATATCAAAGTTCTGCTATTTCTCATCACACCCCCTGCAAAACAGTGGCTCCAATTTTCAGCTAATTCAGTCATTAGAGTCTCTATGCCAGTTGTCTTCCATACTAGGCCAATTCAACCCTGAATGAGCCTAAAGAAAAGATAGCTTTTCCAGAATATTTCCAAGCAGGAAATCATAAAAACAAAAATCATGTGTTAAGGCCCTTGGAATGTGTACATTTTAGAGTCTTGTGCCTTTTAAATAAAGCTTAACATGGCCTACCGTGATGTACACAACATGTTTCCTATTGTTTCATTTGGCATCATTGGCTTGTAGATACTTCAGAGTTAAAATTCTTGCATTTTTTTTATAGTACTGATTTTCTCTGCTAGAATGTTCCTACCTTCACCCCTTCCTAATTGCCTGCACTTCAAATTCATGTAGTTAATTCCTTTCATTTGTGCAATCATCATTTCCTCTTGAACATCTTTCTTATCCTCCATAACTAAACAAAGTCTTTGATATTCAATCTTCTCTCCTTGTGTCAGTTTCTTCAAAACTCTTATCTCAGATGTTTATTTTCTTTATCTGTTTTTGAGGTCTTCTTAAAGATCTATAAAGGATTTATCTGTCTGGGTCTCCCTGTGTCTCCATTACTTCAGTGCTCTGTGCCTGCATTGGTTTAAAGCAGATACTTGAGGACCAAATATACTAACTATCAATTCAAAAAATTCTAAAGGATCTGGATATATAAAAGTTATATAGTGTCAGAAGCAAAACTATGCTTTATTATTTACATAATGTGGAAGCAAAATTCCAGGGAAATTGTCTTCTTAAATGTATGTTTCTGCTATTGTCAAGTCCATGTGGTTCAGAGCCAGTCTACCACTGAAAAAGAGGATAATCAACTGATCTATGAAGAGGAGTATCTCTTAACAGCTGAAGAAAGAGACATGACTGTTAGGAAGTCGGAGAAAAGTTCAATTTTAACTTGTCACCTAGACCCATAGTGCCTTAGATCCATTATAGCACCTGAAATATAGACGTCTTCCTTTGTCAAGTTTTATTCAACTATGTTTATTTATTTTAGGAATCAAGTCCTACTGTATATATTGATAATATAATATTCATATGGTTTTTGGAGACACAAATCTAAACAACCTAAAAATCGAATTTATGTAATTATTAGCAAGTACTACCAAGTAAAGAGAACTAGTTTTTGATGAATGACAAGATGATACTTTAGATAAGATGATCAAATAAGACCCGAGATGAGGATACTTGTATTGAGGTCTGAGCAGTGTGAAATGAGTCATCATGTGAAAATCTAGGGGAAGAACATTATAGGCAACCCGAATTACTAACATCCTGAATTTAGAAAGAATTTGGCTTGGAAAATCACCGAACAATAGAATATACTAAGCAATAGGCATAGTGTAAAAGTTAGGCAAGGTCAGACATTGTATTGATGGTGTTTAATGTAATAAATAGCTAAATTAAGAGGATGACTGTATGTTATAGTGGCCTGGCCACTATATTTGCCTACATACAGCTATGGCTTTCATTGTCTTTCAAATGTGATTTCACAGTATGGCTTGAGGAGACTTCATTTGTGATACAACATAAGGAACTATAAAATGATAAAATTACTAGGTCCTATAGAATGCACAACTCACAGTCATATGTTGTTCATCAAAAATAAAATGCCAAGAAACTCCTTTAAGATTTTCATGAGATCCAAGGCCAACCTTAAACAAAGTGTTGAAGCTGTATCTATATATCCTAAGGGCTGCACCTCACCAATAACTAAATCCATCTGGCAAACTGAGGCAGCCCTATTCCTGGATAAACTTCATGCCTATGATGGTTACTTTTGCCTTAGGGTTTTGCAGAGATTTTGCTTCATTTTCATTAAATTGACATGTATCTAGGCAGCTTTCACCAAACCTTCCTTTTTACCTTTATTCAGGATCATAATTTCATCATGATCTGACAGTTTTCTCAAACTTTTCCAGCTTCCTTCTGATTTTAATCTCAGTTAAATGTTCTCAGAGGGTCCTGACTGGCAAAGTGATAAAGTAGATAAATTTGCCTTTAATATCTTTTTAAATATTTCTACTACCTTGCCAAGAACTCAGCTAAAATAATATCAGAAACACTCTTATTTTCAATGATTTTGATATAATGCAATTACTTAGTCAATTAAAGTTCCTATTTAGAAAATCTTTTTGAACTTTTATTTTGTTTTGAAGGTTCACAAAACCCCCATGATCTCTAGGGCAGGTGGAAAGACTTTTCACAGTCTCAAAAGAAACAGCATTTTGCTGTCACGTTTGTAAACCATTCACTTTTTCTACTTTCCTTTCTACAATTTTGACAAATGTTATATTTCTTAGTAATCAAACATACAATTTTTTTCCTACTAACCTCTTCTTTTACAGTAATAACTGTTAATTTCCTACTTTTAAGTACAAATCAAAAATTTCAGGCTAAATCTCTTTTGTCTTTCGCTATGATTCACAGTCTTATGTTGTTTTCTCTTGGTCTACTGTATTTTCCTAAGGAACATGTGTAGCTATCTTATTTACCACAAGCCACATTACATGCTGTGGTCCTTAAGATTTTATAAAGAAATGAAATTTTCTATCAAATCTACACTGTTTTTCCTGACTTTCAGCCATTCTTTAGAAGGGAACGCCAGACTGTTTTTTTTTTTATTACTTTCCTTACTAACCATGATTCTCTGAAGTTTGACTCCTCCTCTATGCCTCAAACTCCTACCAAGATATCTGTAATATCCTTTTGCATGACATTAACTTTATCCATACCTATTCACATGTCATATATCCCTTAGGACACAGCTTGCATTATTCTTTTTCTTCCACAGTGTTAATTCTGATCGTACCCTCCTTCAACCTTCCACTTTAATCCCTTTTAACTTCATTTGCCTTTAGAGTTAATTATGTGATGACTTCACCAGTTCATGAATTGTATATGATTTCATGTTTTTTTCATGCTTCCCACAAGAGATATAAGCTTATCAAATGTATTGTGGAACATAGAGAGATTGAGAAGTATCTGAACCTGAACTGGATTATATCTCTATTAGTTACTAGTTATTTTACCTTGGATAAACTCCTTAGTCTCTCTGAGACTCTTTGTAAAGAAACGAAAGTTACCCTTGAAGATATTCTTTGAAGTTCAAATGAGATAATTCTTATAAAAGCATTTTCTTTAGTATTCCCTTTGTAAATAAATACCACACATTCTACTATTTTTTCTCTGTTCTATATATGAGCTTTTGAGAAGCCTAAGATTATGGCTCTTTGTGTTTTTCAAATAATTTGAAGTGATATTATATAAATATTTAGCACATTTTTATTATTAGATTCTATTTCTGATCTTACTAATATACCAAGTTGCATGTAGGAATAAATATTTCCCCCTTTTCTATTTTTGAATGAGATCTACATAATATTTTTACAAAAAAGGGTAAATAACATTTACCTCGTTCTAAAATGTTGCAATTTCATGTAAATAGGACTAGTGTTAGAAGGTTGAATACAGAGTTATATTCTAGTATGATAAATTTGATTGATATTATTATAGTAATAATCTCTGTTGTGGTTAAAATCATTGTTCTAGAAAAAGACTTGAATTTTGTATAGAACATAACCACATTTTATCCATTATGTCAATTGTTGCATAAAGGGTGCTTCTAAGGAATCTCTCTCTCTTTTAGTTCATCTTGGGTCTAACTTCTCAGACAGGCTTTGTCCATATTGTTCATTTGGCTCTTACTTCTGTGAATCTGAAAAAAACTAGTGTCCCTGAAATGAATTCTGTGGGGAAACTTTGAATGTATTTCCTTTGATAATGCCCTATTATTGTGCCCAATATTGTGTCCAAAATAGAATACTTTGGCAATCTATGAATTGTGCCACAAATAGCACAATGTGGGGAGAGGAGAAGTTCCCCATTTGTACAAATCTAAGACAGAAAGCAGAATATATCCACTACATTTTCTTCCATTTAAAACTGAAGAATAATAGTTTTCTTTTGTAAGATAGCTTGCTAGTTGTTAGTAATAAACTATATCATATATGGAGTTTTAATTTTAAAATTAAGTTAAGCTTTACCTGAAAACATGCTGAGGTTAATTTTTGGTGACAATTTTTATAGTATCTGGCACCTGTAATAGCTATAAATGTGATACTTGAGCTATACAAACACTGGTATATCTTCAGATACTGTTTGTCAAAAGCACTAATGTATATACCTTGTTAAATAATTTATATGCTCTTTTTACAATTGAATTCAATTTTTTTTTTAGTGTTACAACACCGAATTGACATAAAAAACACTTCTATTGTACTTTCAATGCTTCTGGTTTTTTTTTTTAAGAGTTTTATGTGGTAACACATTGAATTCTGATAGTAATCATCTGAGTTGAATACTCTCATTCACTCATATCACATATGGAAACATGGAGGAGCAGAGAGGCTAGATAGCTTCATCGAGGACATGCAGGTAGTGATTGTCAGTCTGGCTCTACTATCTATTTTCTTAACCGCTCTGCAGTACTGCCATTAAGTATGAGCTCCTTATGCATATAATTTGCATGTAATTGTAAAATCTAAACCAAGTTATAAATAAAGAGATAAGCAACTATCCACAAATAATATATTCATTATGTGCCACACAAACTGAAAAATACCCCAAAAAATAATTTTGGAGGAAAATCTAGAGACAGAGGGAGGTAAAAGGGAGGAGGATGGAAAGGGAATAAAAAAAAACAAGGTATGTTGAGTACAAGTACCTAATTCCTGGGCTGGGGATTTAGCTCAGTGGTTCCGCTGCCTGCCTCACAAGCGGAAGGTCCCGAGTTTGCTCCCTGGTAGCCGCCCCCCCCCCCAAAAAAACAAGTGCCTAATTCCTAAGATGACTGCAAACATTATGTATTGTAAGCATGTACCAATAAAAAAGAAATAATTAATGCAATTTGAATTTCAGATAACATAAAAGCAACAAGTGACCGCTAACCAGTCTTCCAATTTCCTATTGTCCCCCTCCCAATCAGTCTTCTCAATAAAACACACATAGCTTTCTTATTAAAACACAAATCAGAACATGTCAATATTCCAATCAAAACTATGCATTGTCCCTCTGTCTTCTACAGGCACACTTGGGATAAGACTGAAAATTGACATCAAAACCTAAGGCCCGCTATATTCTGGATTACTGTTAACTCTAAATCCAAATTCTACCATTCTTCAGTTCTTTCATTACACTCCATGTATAATGGCCTGGTTACTATTCATGGAACATGCCAAGAATGTTCCCAACTCAGAGTGCTTGGACTCCTTTTTTCTTTTGCTTCCTGCTTTGCTCTTTCATAGATAATTGTGTAGCTCCCAATTCTTTGCTTAAATAGCACCTAATACAAAACAGCCTGGCTTAGTGCCATATGTAAAATAACACTTCTTTTATCTTTCAATGTGCTCACTACTCAATTTTTTCTTCATTTTCACCACTTTTCATATGCATATTTATTACGGGGTTTTTTTGGTCTATTTTCTTAGCTGGATTAGAAACTTCTTTTTTTTCTTTTCTTTTCTTTCTTTTTTGTTTTTGGTACCGGGGATCGAACTTGGGTCCTTGTGCTTGTGAGGCAAGCGGTGGAACCACTGAGCTAAATCCCCGGCCCTAGAAACTTCTTAAAGATTAGGTATTTATTTTGTTCACTGTTTTGTTTAAGCATCTATAATTGTGCTTGGCACACAATAGTTATTAGATAAATATTTTAATTAACTTTAAAACTTTTAGATTTACATTCAAATTTAAGAAATAATACATGTAGACTTTATATATCCCTTACTCTTTCCTCTTGTGGCAATGTCTTGGGAAACTACAGTCCAATATTAGCACTAGAACACTTACATCGATAAAGTCAAGACACAGAATATTTTCAATATCACAAGGACCATCATGTTGACTTCCTTTAGACATTTACCAGGCTTTCATGCCAGCTGTAAGCTTCTTCGTCAACAAGTCAGAGAAATATAAGGTAAAATGAAAATCCAGGTAACTCACCACCATGCTGTTTCCTGGGTCTCAAGATACCTGGCCAGTCTACATTATCTCTTTCAGAGTCTTTTAATATTCCATGTAGTGTCTGAAGTTTTTAGTTGTTCTTAGTAGAAGGAATAAGTATTACTATCTCTACTCCATCTATAGAAAATAAATATAACTTGATAAATATTTTTAAATTCAATAAATATCAAATAAAGCTTTACAGTCAACACTTCGGATAAAAAGGGGGCCTATCTTTGAGAAGATACAAAATAAAATTTATGCTTTTACTATCATTTCACAAAATTGGTTAGTCTCATTTCCAAAAATGTTCCTACTAATCTCTAGAGTGAAAAGCACCACGTTACAGATGAATTTAAAAACTGTAGCAGTTTTTTCTTATTCCAAGAATAAAGATTTTAATAAAACCTAGGTAAATATTTCAAACGAAATATGCTTTTTTCCACACCATTACTTAAATGTGAGCTACTTTTACTGCTCCCTTAACATAATTTCCAAACAATGGAAGGCTTATGTCAGTACTAGACATGATAAGAGGCAGCACAGTATAGAGGTTGGCAATATAATGCCTAGTTTCAAATCTGGACTCTACCATTTTTGTGACTTTGAAAAATTTTCTTAATAAACCTTTATGTTTCAATATTTTCATCTGAACACTTGCAGTGGGAAATGATAAACTTATGGTGCTATGATAAGAGTTAAATAAGTAAGTACTTAAAATTATTTAGAATAATACCTGGCACTGAAAAAAAATATTTTTATATTTTTACATGTATAAAGATAAATGAATACTATAATATAGAAATTATATTTGGTTATCCTTGAAAGTAAGGGTGAGACATATTGACAGTACACAGATTAAAGAGCAGCATTTATCTTTAAATATTTCCTTTTTTAGTTTTATTATAGTTTCATATTGACTATTAATCGAAAAATGTTTTTATACCTCCAGAGCCCTTTATGAATGTTTCATATGTTCTTCATTACCCAAGCCCTTTTAAAGGTTGAAATTCTATTTCATAATTGAAAAAATACTTTTATATAAATGTATTATATAATTATATTTTCACCTTCATTTAGAGAAATATTTGTTGAACTACAGTACCAGGTATATCTGAAGTTTAATACAAATGTTACATACAAATCTTCCTTATACTTCCACAATTTTGGATATCTTTTTTTTCTCATCATTTATAGGAAGTGGTAAAAAATTTAAGAGAATAACTTCAGGGGGAAAACATGCTTTAATGTTTACAAGTTTTATTTCTTCATTTTATGGCATCATAAATCCCTTGATAACTGCTATGTAGACATGATTATTCTCCTGGGGCTGCAAACACATGGAAAATGTGCTTCATAGGTCAAATGCCTCTCTACTACAATACAGGTTTCAGATATTTTACCACCAATACATTCCTATTCACACTGGTAGCCAACAAAACTCCTCTATGACTGAAATTATAAGCAGTGTACTTGGTGTGGTTTTTGGTGACATAAGTGTTTACTCAACCATGGGATGATGTCATTGATAGTGTAACATTTTTAAGCCCTAATCTTTAGTAGGCACATCAGCTTTTTATCAGTAATCCATATATCTCTAGTTTGGTCTGAACAAGTCACTGTAGGCAGATTATTGCACTGCTATAGTAATCTTTCAAATACTGCTTTACCATTCTGTCAGTAGTAGGATGCAAATAATTTTTTAGCAGATTTCTGTATACAAGAAAATGAGGCAGGGTGTTGGTGTTTGTGTATTTTCTTTTGTATTATGGCTTTTTTGTTCAAGTGTAAGCCTGTGGATTAATTCATATTGTTGTATAGCTTGTCCATTCTTATTATGACATTATAAAACATACCATACTTTATTTACCTTTGAAAATATTGATGACGACTTTTGGAAGCTTAAGTTTTAGCATTCTATAATATGCTTTAGGGTGATTACATGCATAAATTTATGTTGAGTATCTTCCACTTATCCCAAATTTAAATTTGCTGGACCATAGGGATGCATATATTTAGCTTTTACATAGATAATAAAATTGGCTTCCAAAATGTTCACATCATTTTATACACCAACTCTTACTACACTAGAATACCAATTCTTTAAACTTCAATGCCACTTGAAAGGTTGTATTTTATTTCTTATTATAATGAAGATATAGTGATATCTCATGATTTTAATTTGTTTTTTGGTAACTAATGAAATTAAAGCCTTCTTAAGGCTTCTTTTGGCCATTTTGACATATTGTTTTATGAAGGGCCTTTTGCCTATTTTTCTATTGTGTTCTTTTCACACAGATTTTTTGGAGTTCTTTACAGAGCCTGGCAAACTTTTCCTATTGTGTATTAATGGTTAACTCTATTAGGAATGATTTTGATAACAGATGTTCTTAATTTTTATGTAGTTCACAGTATCAGCTTATTTGTGTCAGAGTTATGAAAATATTCTCTAATATTTGTTTCTACAATTTTTATTATTTTGTATTTCACATTCAGTATTTATAGAATAAATTTTTGCATACAGTGTGAAATAACAGTCACTTTTCTAATGCTGGAAAAAATACCTGACACCCACAACTTAAAGGGTATGAGGGTTATTTGGCTTATACATTCCAGTGGGTTCTGTCAAAAGTCCTCTGGCTCTGAAGCCCCAGTGGCATGGTGGAAGGACCTGGCAGACTGCTGCTCATCCCATGGCAGCCAGGAAGCAAAATGAGAGAGAAAAGAGAAGTTGGTTAAAGAACACACCTTTTCAAGTCAGGCCCTCAATAACCTACTCCCTGCAACAGAGCCCCAGCCCTGTATGGAAGACTTTCGG
This sequence comes from Heterocephalus glaber, assembly GCF_000247695.1. Next base: position 542,005 of record NW_004624754.1, on the reverse strand, counting down.
GAGACATTTTAAATCTAACCATTCACATTCTGGTCCTGGTCCTCAAGGGGCTTATATCCATCTCAATCTGTAAAATATCTTTATTCTATATTTAAGAGTTGCCAAAATCCTAACAGTTTTAGCATGGCTGAAAAGGCCAAGTCCAAAGTCTTCTCTGAGAATGAAGGCAAGGTCCTAGCTGTGAGTCACTGTAAGAGTAAAAAATCAAAAGTTAAATATTTGTAATATACAATGGTTCAAGATAAATATTCCCATCCCAAATGGAGAAACGGAGGATAGAAAGGAATGGGACCATAACAAGACCAAACCTCACAGGGAAAACTAAATCTTAAACCTTCCCTAGACAGCCCTTCTCTAGAAGAGGACCAAAGGAGGACCTCTTCTTAGATGAGAGGTTTAGTTTTGCACTTTTGAGCCTGTGAAGACTGGGGTCTTCCTGATTTCTGAGATGCCTACAAGGAATGCTCCCTATAGGCCTGATGAAAAGTACTTGGCTTCTTTATAATGATAATCTTTACAACAAACAGTTTCCTCAGACTGGATTTACAGGACTTTCCTTTCTGGCCACCAGCAAAATTTTTCAAATTATTCAGATCTCAATTTTTGGTCTTAATTCTCACTATACATCTGACTGAAAACAGCTAGAAATATCTAGCCTAATCATTGGGATGTTTTCAAATTTTTCCATCATATTAAGTAGTTGATTTTTCATAATCTCAACCTCTTACAAAAATCACAGGATGTTGACAAAGGAAGACAAAGATTTTGCCAGAGTATAACACACATGATCTCTATTCCAATTGCTATTAGAGCATTTGTTCCTAACTGAAGCCTCCTGAGCCTAGCATTTATTGTCTGCCTTACTATTAGCATTCTGGCCTTTTGAGATTCAACCAGAATCATCTATCAGACTTTGCTGACAGCATTCTAGAAAACCTTTCCAAAATCCTCCCACAAATCAGTTCCAAAGGCTTCTAAATTACATGATCTAGTACAGTCACAATAGTCTCACCTCTAAGATATCTGTTTTAGACACTTTCCCATCACTAAAACAAAATACCAGACACTCACATCTTAAAGGATGAGAGATTTATTTGGTTTACACTTTTCAGTGAGTTCAGTTCTAACTTGGCTTTCTCCAAGGCAGAAACAATGTCGGGTGGGGGGAGCTGGTAGAGACAGTTGCTCATTCCATGGTGGCCAAAAAGCAGAGTGAGAGAGAAAAGAGGACTGGAGTACAAGAATACATATTTCCAGAACATGTCTCCATTGACTCATCCTCTCTAAACAGATGCCACCTCCAAACACAAATTTTGCGGGGGGGGGGGGCAAGACAATAACAGAATCTATATGAATTTTTTCTCATTGAAATATCTAGTTGACCTATTTGACTTGTTAAAGTTTATTACTATGACCATCCTTCTCCCACTGAAATGCAATATCATGTTTCCCCATAGAACAGGAACATATCTGGGTTTGTTTTTGATCATATTGTTTGTGAGTTTATTTTTCCTGAGTTACAGGCATTTCTCTTATTTCCTAGTAGGATGGCAGATCAGGCTGTCACAATCTGTGTATTTTCTGAAGTGTCTTAGTCATTTGATTTTTGAAATCATGAAAGGAAATAATAGATTCTCACATGAATATCTAGGAGGTTACTATTAAAATGTAAGGAGTATCTATAGCATTTCAAAGTATGGAGAGCTTATTGTTTAAATCTAGAACAGACTGATGTTCTTTAGAGGGTGACCCATGATCTGGTAGTACATTAAAGCCAAATTCAAAGGCCATTTTGTAGATTGCAAATGAAAAATATTAAATCAAAGATTAAATACCAGAAAGGAACCAATTGAGATTGTATATATTTGAAGTCAAAAAAGATAGGTCTGAAAACTGACCAAAGGCAGATGTTAGAATTTCGACACACTCATCCCATCTGTTTTGGCACTTTCTGAAGCAGTTTGGAAGTTCCCTTTCATGAATGTTTTTATGAGGCGTGATCAAAATCTTAGTGAATGGTAATGTTGTCTGCCATCCAATGCAAGGGAAGGCTCTTAAAAAATGTTATGTTGTGTTCTCAACCACCTTATTCACTGGAACTGGCATCAAGCAGTTTCTGGATGTTCTGCAAAGTAACAATGATCATGAAAGGTAAATGTTTTGAATCAATTTGTGACATTGAGGCAGCCACTAAAACGCAATTTAAGACACAAAAGAGTACTTCTAGAAGTGCTTCAGAAAGTGGCGAAAACAATATGATAATGTGTTCGAAGTAATTGAGAGAATGGCAATCTGTCTTTTACTGTAATTTTTAAAAATATAACCACATATCATATATTTTGATCACCCCTTGTATAACACATTCTGGTACAGTGGATGCAGACTACCCTGATTGTTACTTTTCTTCATATTGTTAAAATATATGGGAGAAATTGTATATCTTATGTTTAAAGTACTATTTGTTTTCATTGTTTTTTCTTTTGGTGCCCTTATATATCTATCTGTCTGTCTTTCTGTCTGTCGGTCAGTAGGTCTATTTATCTATCAACTTTGTTTTTGAAATATAATTGAACTAATAAGCTGTATACTCAATTGTCTACTTTTTTCATAGTCTGTCATTTACAATTAATATATCTACTTGTTGTGATTTCACTTCTATTTTCTGGTGATTTTATAAATACTTTTAAAATTTCATAAGTACTAAGTTTCATGACTAAAATTTTGGTTATTCACAATTTATTTTCTTGAAAATATTTTCTTTTTTAATATTTTAGTCAGTTAGTAGAATGCTTTCAAATGGTACTTATTTTTCCTTTTTTCGCACCGAGTGAAATGATTCTGTGCCAATTATGTAAAGATAATTTTTCACAGTTATATAAACAATTATAAGAATAGATACAATATACTTGTATGTTTTGGGTTATTAAGATTATATGAAATAGTGATTTATAGGAATCCTTAAGCTCTTTGATGAAAATGTTGTCACATAAAATGTACTTATATAGCATTCAATCTGTATGCTTCAATATTAGTACATATTGAATGATTATCATTTCTGCTTAAATACATAAGATTTAATGTAATTTTTAAAAGAATAAAATATATGTATGGAAAGTGACTAGGAAGTGATTAATGCTTTTACTCTCGTGTAATTTATCTCAAACTTTAATATGCAGACATTTAAAATGATTGATGAGGTGACTGATGTCACCCTTAGAGATAAGCCTCTGCTTCTTGAGTTGTTTCCCTTCAGTGGCTGGAGAACAGAAGGAAGTGCATTTTTTTGTAACCAGATATTTACAGGAGATACTTTAACGTATTATAGAAATGCAAGGAATTCTTTCTTATTAAGTGCATGCCATATATCTTATTTGTTAAGAAATTTTTGAGTGTTTTTTTAAAATTTCATACTACATATGAAAGGTAACATTGAAACTCAAAAGAATCAGAAACGAATATCCTCAAAACCATATGAAGATTCCATACCTGGTTATAACTTCTGGTAGCAACATATACTATTATCATTCTTTAGTTATATGTTTTCCTTTCTTTCTCTTTTTAGAAAGTCCCTATAGGCTATGTCACATGTGACCTTCCTGTGAATACTTCATGTATTCCCACCTTCCTACCACACCTTCCCCAAAATAGAAGTAATCATTCCCTCATGAATTGTTCCCATATATTTTATCTAAACTTCAATTTAACTGCTTGACATCTTAAATCACAATACATTCATTTTTTGTCTATTTCTGCTACTAGACTGAGTTCATATTTATGTAAGTGAAGATGAGATGTTCACATTTGTATTACCACCTGTGGAAATAATTATTGACATCTACTAAAGAAAATAATAAATGTTTACTCAATAAGCTAGCTTTATAATTGAATTAAAATTTTATTAAATACAGATTATACTTCAAAATAGAAATACAAATATCTTAATTAGGATCTAATAATAATATGAAGGCTCTGAGAAGATACAACTCAAGAAGTACAGGCTCATTCCTAAGGATGAAATTAGTATTTTTCTCTTTGATTCTTAATTCCTCCACATATATAAAATGTGTTAGAAAGAAACTTCTGTACAATTTTTCACACAGTGTAAAATAAGGCTGTAGAATCTATGCAATAGCATAAATATATTGTTAGTTAATAATTTAAATAATTATATAAAATTTACGTTAAGATCTAAATGACATCAATCTGCTTTCAAATTGACTGGTAATTTGCATATTACATTACCTGAAGAAATGCAGAGAAGATGAAGATTAAAAGTTTTTAAATACTGACAATAATTTTTGAATATAGCCAAATAAATTATATTCATATTTTATTAAAATAATAAATTAAAATTCTTAAATATAACTTTTAGTTAGAAAAACACAAAAGTTGTTTTGCTCACAAGTTCTAATCTCAGCACTTAAAGTTATTAACCATGAAATCTTAAATGAATATTACAATGTTGTGGTTAATTATGTTAGAAAAAATATTGTAGGATGGGGAAATTGTGTTGAGTTTGATGAACTACAAAGCATAGGAATTTTTATTTCTTAAATACAAACTGAAATAAGCTACACACTTATCCAGTGAATTTGACAAATGTGCCAAGAAAATACATTAGTGCAATGAAAAAAGGTTTTTTGTTTTTCAACAAATGATGTTATTATAATTTGCGTAAAGTTACAGAAATGAATTTAGACTTTTACTTAGTATTCCAAAAAAATTAAGATAGAGTATAAACCTGAATTTAAAAGGTAAATCTTGAAGACAAACTAGAGAGAAAACAAGAAAAAATTTTCAAAATACTATTTGGGCAAATATTTCTTAAAAACTTTCATGCTTTGAAAGATAGTAAATAAATGAAAAGACAATCCACAGATTGTGAGAAAATATTTGCCTACTATGTCTAACAAAGGAATTGCGCCTCAAAAGATAAACTACTTTTATAAAACCAATAAGACAACTCAATGTTTTAAATAGCCAAAGGATTTGATAAAATTTTTTTCAACAAAAGTTAACTAAAGGTCAACTCATGAAAGTCAGTAATTAGTTATTAGAGAAATGCCAATTAATACCAAAATGAAATACCATCATTCACCCACTAAAATGGCTCTGCATTCTAAAATAATGGACAGTAACAAATGTTTGGAGTGAAAATGAGAAACTGGATCTTCTCTGTATTTCTGTATTTCTGGTATGAATGTAAAATAGTAGAGCTACTTTGACAGTTACTGAAAACATTAATTGTAAAACTATCGTATGATACAGCAAGTCTACTCCTAGGTATTTACTCAAGCAAACTGATAAGATATGTCCACATAAAGTCTTGTATACATATACATATACATAGCAGCTTTATAAGAAATAGCTGAAAGTAGAACAAATCAAATATCCATCAGTCAGTGAATGTGGTACACCCAATGTGGTAAACATATGTGACCTACCCAAATGACAGAACACTATTCAGCAATAAAAACAAAAGAACTCTGATATATGCTCCAACATGGATCAATCACAAGTCAAGCTAAATGAAAGAATCCAGTCCCCAAATACTAAATATTGTATGATTCTATGTGAGCTGTTTAGGAAATACAGACATTTTTACAGTGAGAAAAAGCAGATCAATGTTTACTTGGAATAGGGGTTGGGAATTGTGCTGATGATTATACAACTCGAAAAATTAATGTATACTTATAATAATAAATTATATGGCATTATAATAATATGGCCTTTGTAAAACTATTAAAGATAAGCTTATATCTTAAGAATTTAGATCAAAATAAGCAAAAAAAATATTATATTAGAGGAAGTAGAAAAACTAATCTAATACAAAGAAATGGAAGTAAAATAAATTTAAAATGTTTTTATTAGTACATGTTTGCTGTTCATAATAGTTACACTTTCTGTGTGGAGTTGGTGCATGTACATATCTTGGATCATTCCTTTTAGTCCCTCTCTCTTTCCTCCCTCTCATGATAGATGTAATGTAGTAAATACCATTAAAGCAAACAAGTCAAATAAATTATATTTTGGATTAGAAAGATTATGGTAATGTTATTCTAGTATAACCTCAAGAAATTTAGAAAACATGAATAAAAAGTTCTTATCAATGTTTGAAATACATGAAGTTTTACCACTATAAATAAAGACAAAGTATAATTTTTATGGCTTAAGTATTTTTATCATTAGAGATGAATAGGTTTTTCTATTGTTATTAAGGTATAAAGCATGAGATAATAATCAGCTCAATTCATTTTATAAAAATGTTATTAATAATCCAGTAGATGTGCATAATAATGAAAACAATAAAACAGTTTTAGTTATGATTTAAAATGTCAACATTATAGTGTACATAAAATTTAACTGTTTAGTGAGAATATATTTGTAATCCAAAATACTTTATTCTAGAAGTAGAACGATGGTTGTATATTAGGTAAAACTAATGGGATAATCTATGAAAACAAATTAATATGAGAAATATATGATTACATAACGAATTTCAAAACACTTTTTTCTGTGGATAGGGTGATAGTAATATAGGGATAGTAATATAGCTGACTTAATTGAATACTTACATGTAAAGCAAAAAAAAGCCAGCTATTTATCTATTTAATAGTAATCTATAAATGGGTTAAAATTTAAGTGATATATGATAATTTTGATCTCATATAAAATGATTACATATATATATACATATATATGCTTATGCCTAAAATCTGTCACTCTATGTATCTATCTTAGTCCATTCCTGTTACAATATGTTATCTTAGATGACTTAAAAATAGTAGCAATTGTATTTTAACAATTCTGGAGGATATAAAGTGTAAGATTAAGGAGCCAGTAATATTGGTATCTGAGTAAATATTAGGCTTATTTAACTGCATCAAATTATAGGCCATCATATTTTGTAATTAGAGAACAAAATTCTGATTGGAAAAATGCTTTCATTGTAAATGATGAGACATTAATGTTCTGGATATGTGAAGAACTAAAAATACTAATAAAAGCAAACAATTTATCACAACAGTAAGTAAATTATAAAGGAAGAATAATATTTTGACAGTAAAGATATGAGCGTCAATCTAATTTACAAACAGAAGCATACAAAATAAAGGAATGTGGTCTTGTTTCACCCTTTAAGTGAATAAAAATGTTCAAGAAGAGTGATGTCATCCAGCATAATTGAGTATGTGGGAATGTATATTATGATAAAATATAAATTATCAGTCCCTATTCAAATTAAAATTTAATCTAAAATTATTTTATTAACTTATCTTATAAATATAAAAATAGCACTACATAAAGGTATTTTTCCCAGAATTAAATGCACTAGAAAAACAATGACAAAAATAAAACTGAAAATAAGCTGAATATCCCTCAAAAGGCAAAGTCTGAACTGCCATGGGATGGTTGGTAGGGTATTATGTAACCTTTACAAAGATGACGAAAATCTAAAGCAGTTTTTCTACAGTGAGCGGCCTGATATACAGGTACATAGAACAACTGGATAAAATAAGAAAATTCCTGCTGTTTATACTTCATGGAGTAGGAAAAAAGGGCAGGAGGTGAAGTATTAGCTTTTCCTTTAATCTTTGTAACTTATACTTGTTAAAAAGAAGATGGATTAGGGCCGGGGATTTAGCCCAGTGGTTCCGCAGCCTGCCTTGTAAGCGCAAGGCCCCGAGTTCGATCCTCCGTACCAAAAAAAAAAAAAAGAAGATGGATTATAGCTGTACTTTAAAAATAGTATACTGCAATGAAAAGTTAAGGAAAAAATGAAGAATTTTTGGTTAGTTATATGTCATTGAATAATTATCCCTGAAATGTACTACAGCTAGTACAGTGTTTAGGGAAAATTTGTTAATACTTAGGTGAAAATCATTTCTTTCTATTTTAAAAGTTTAATCCTGTAAACTCTTTTCTGGTACTGGCACTCTTCCTCACACTACAAATTTAACAATGAAGATGCAAATAGAAAAATAATTAAATCTCAAAGAAATACATCAGCAACCAAGTAATTCAGCCTCCAATAGAATTCAAAGGAGAAGAGGGATTATATACCCAGAAGAAAAGCATGCCTTTCTAACAGGTTAAAATCTGTGGATTCTGTAGGAAAATCTGGGCCCTTATTTCCAAAGTACACCTTACTGCTTCTACCCCTATCAGATTGCCTAACCATTAATATTTTTCCATGTTCTAGTGTTCTATTAATTGTGTAGTTTTTGTCCTGTCCTCGTACCTATACTCTTCTCCATGGCAGAACCCCAACTAATATTCTATTAGGTTCTACTGGGTATCAAGAGGGTAGGAGAGGTTTAATAAATACCAATATAAAATTTTAGAGTCTTTCCTGTCAGTCAGAAAGCTTATTACTTAATGTAAATTACCTGATATTCTTCTGAAGAGGGCATGTTTCCTTCTATTATTTTAGACATACATTGTTTAATTATGTTCAGTAGAGAAAGTTGCTACTTCCAGTTTAACCAGATTCAACTAAATCTGGTAGTAATGACCCTGGGCCAGTATTTTAAATTTTATGAAGATTCAGATCTGGAACTTAAATGTAACCCTGAGATACAAGAGTGAGTGAGGCTGGTATACCAACATTTGTGTCTCATATTTTCTACATTTCTATATATAATTGTGTATAAGAATTTTGTGAAGAAAGACAAATTCAGATGATCTTGGATATTTATTCCCTTCCCCATTTTGGTAGTTTAGCAATAAGACGTGGCTGAGCAGGTTTATGTTAGTGTAATGAAAAAACTTACTGATATCAAGCATTGAAATCAGATGGTTACCTCTTTCATTGAGACCATTTCCTCAGCTAGGAAGGTCTTATCATCTCAGGCTTACTTTGTGAACTGGTACCCACTTCTATGTAGTACTGGGCAGTAGTTGAGCGCAAAATTCTCTTCCTTGGATCCCTTTCTGAGATGTGTGCAATGTAGATATTCCCTAACCAAAGCAGACATAATGGTGCCTTCAGAATCATGTGCCTCTACTACTTCTATATCTCCAGACTTTCTCTATTCCCTCCTAGTTTACTTTTGGGTGAACTGATGGTAATCTGCATTCCTATCTTTGTGTGGTACAAGGCCTTTGAAGAGAAAAACGGGTACTGGAGTTATATAGCAGAACTTACAGGTTGTAGATTGATGAATAACACATGGTTGTAATTCAGAAAGAATGCCAAAAGACCATTCTTTTTACTTCTCGTAAATAATAGTAAATACTGAATAGTGTGAAGGCCCAAATTTGTGGATAACAAAGGTATCTAGTTACTGATATATAATGTCCACAAGAATAAATTATTAAGTGAATAAGGTAAAGAAGAGAAGGATGTGTATAGATACACAGTATACTGATTTTTGGACAAGAAATGTGGAAGTGTGGAACTGTTTTTTCTGGAAATACATACTGAAAAAAGGAACTAACAGATAAGGCTTCCTGAAAATGCATGTATGTGTGTGTGTTGGGGAGAGAGTTACTGGGGCAGATATCAGAGATGGAGCGAGGCTTCCCTGTGGACCTCATGGTATGTAGTTTCAACAACTGAATTCTTTGAACACTCTATTAAAAATTAAATAAAAAGCTCACCTATCAGTAATACAAACATTTTTCTCCAGATGTTCCAGACTAAAATTCGCATAAATTACTAAATTGCTAACATAATGTTATAATTCAATTGTGTCTCCTAAAATGTTGAACTAGAGGAAAAGATAAAACCATGAAATAAACAATAAATAAATATATTCAGCTAAAGTTGTATAACTGAAAATTATTTTGTTGTATAAATATGAAAACAAGCATTTGTGCAATTTTGTATCAGCTTTTAAAATTTATGTAGCCTAATGTTGATAAATGCCATTTTTTCTCTCAGATCTATGTAAAAACTGTAGGAAAAAAATTTAGAGATATTGTATTAAGGAAGGAAATCAAGAAATACAATAAAATTCACTGAAGTGATAAAATTATAAAAATAAATCATTTTAATAAAATATAGGATTCTATCAGGATATAGAATTGTTTTGTGTGCATTAATGCCTCATGGAAAGAAGTAATATGATCATTAGAACATACTATAAGAGATATTTGAAAATCATATTTGAGTTATTAATTTATAATATAGCCATAGTTTTAATTAAACATTTAAATCAAGATTACACCTCTACATTAGGAATGACATATAGCTTAAAGCTTTCAATAAATCAGATTAGAAAAAATTAGTCTGGTTGAGTTAACAGTGAGAATGGAATTAATGGAAAGAACAGGCCCTAGAACCACTTGCAGGTAAGGCATTATTCTGGTAGCTTAATTGGGGTCCTAGTTGTCAACCCCTTCTTTCCCATACTCAGAAATTCTCCTATGGAAATGTTTTAAAAGGAATTAGGAGAGGTAATGAAGCATAAGGAAATCATTCCATTTGTCTCTGTTTAAGTTATTGTAGTCATTTAAATTAAATTTGATTTGTAGTGTCTTAATCATTTTAGCTTTGCTTAATTAATTATATGTAGAAACAAGATTTGTGACAGGACTACTCTTTTTAATAGAGAGATGATATATTTAACTACCAAAATGAAAAGTGACAGATTTACTTTATCAGTGCCACAAGTTTTTTTTCTTGAGAACCACTTCACTTTTTCAGAAAAAGAAAGTCTTTCAAAAAAGTTATGGGAAATATAGCCCTGTGAAAAAAAATTTAAAAACTATAATTTTAACAACAAACACTTCTACCTCATCTATTTCAGACACTATTGCTCAATAAATACTTTGATATGAAGCTTTAAATTCACTGAAATATGCTAAATGTTGTGGCAAATATGTGTAATCTTTCTTGTGAGGCTAAGAAATGTAGGATCATAAGTTCAAGGCAAGCTGGGGTGAGACCGTCTCAAAATAAAATATTAAAAGGGTGGGTATATGCATCATTCATAGCATGTGTGAGGCTCTAGGTCCTATTTCTAGTACTCTAGAAAAAAAAATACCCTGAAAATATTTTAAAATGTCTAAACTATTATGTGAACAAGATGTTGAGTGTACTCTATTGTTAAAAATAACAGTTGCTAGGGCTGGGGATTTAGCTTAGTGATGCCTCTGTCTGCCTCACAAGCACAAGGTCCTGGGTTTGATCCCCGGTACCAAAATAAAAATTTTTTTTAATAAAATAAAATTTAAAAAATAACAATTGCTATGGTGAATTTTAAAGAAAATTAAAGAAAGTCACTGAACATTTCAATAACATTATCAATAGGAAAGTTGTGCAGTTGAAACTTCTTCAAGAGACAACATTTTTTTGTTTAGGAAAAAATCTTAATTTATTCACTACAGTTGGAGACTAATTTAGTTAGCAAAATACCATATCATGTTAAGTAAACTGACTTGAAAAAAGATACAAAACCTGATCTTAGAATTTAGTTTATAATAAGAAATGCAACTAACAAGAAGACATACAAATTCCCATTAGTTTTTCTTAAATCTTTTCCACACATAGGAAAATTATATAGAATCCTAAATTAACAGAAGATTGTTTAGTGAAGATAAAAATATTAAGAGAAGTTTATGTGAAGAAAAAGGAACACTCTTGACTGGAATATAAATCTCCCAGCCATTATAAAAAATTGTATGAAAGTTTCTCAAACAACTAATAATAAAATTACTTTATGAACCAAATCCCATTTGGGAGTGTTTACCCAAAATATTCAAAATCAGTTTGTTGAAGAAAGGTGTGAACTCCCATGACCATTGTGGCATTAGTCACAATAGCCAAGTTACAGAAACAACCTAAATATCCATCAAAAGATGAATGGATAAAGAAAATGTATTGTATATTTATGAAATACTATTCATCCCTTAAAAATTGTTACTTTTAGTATTTTGACTACATGAGTAGAAATGGAGAACATTTTGCTAAATGAAATTAGCAGTCAGAGAAAGATAAACATTTCATGTTTTCATTGAATTTCATTTCATGAAATTCAAAGCAATTGAATTCACAGAAGCAAAGAGTAGAATAAAATTTACTGTCTGGGGTTTGGAGGTTTGGGAAATGATGGTCAAATGATATAAGAAAAATCTCAATTAGAAAAATTTTTAAGCTCAGTTGCACAACTTGGTGAATATAGTTAATAATAGTATATGTATATTTCAAAATTGGTAAAAGTAAATTTTAAGAATCTCACCACTATAATGATAACTAATAGAAGTGATGCAATTATTAATTAACTTTTATTATTCTGCATTGTATTCATAAATTATACCATCACTTTATATTTCACAAATACATCCAGGTTTAAATGTCATTTTATAATGAAATAAAAATTTAAAAGATCAATTGATTATGCATAGATTTTACTAATTCTATCACCTTTACTAACTGTAGTACATCTGTCTTCTCCATAAGGAAATACCTGGCTCAAAAATACACATTACCATCAATTGCTAACCACTACTTCATCAGGAATAAACATAGTTTTCAGATTTTTAGTGATTCCCCAAGTTCAATTTTAAATTGATTTGTCCTATGCTCAATATTTGTTTCATCACTTCCAAATAAATAAATGCTTTTTATGTGTTTCATAATCCACTGGAGGATTACTAGCTCAAATAATCAAACTTTAATCTATAATTTCTACAACTCAGCCCTTAAAATCTTTAATCATGTATGAGTCAAACTAAGCTAAATTCATCTTAAGCCTGAGATTTTCTCTATAATTGCAGATTTTCTGTATCTCTGATAGTAGCAATTATGTATTGCTTTTCTAGTTTAACATTCTGAGAGCAATTTATTTTATTTTAATCCCAAATACTGGGGACTCCTTTCTTTGCTGCTTTTTGTGTTCTTTAAGATAAATTAAATGTGAATTTCTAATATAATAAATTTCTAAATTTTTATGCAAACTAATTATTTTTTGGCAAACTTTACTACAATTAAAAGTTTTCTCTGAAAAATTTCTAAATGATCTTAAGTTTTCATCTCCCTTAGCTCCTGCTTCTCATAAACTACTATCACAAATAATAGAGGCAAAAAAAAAATCTCTTAAATAACAAAAAGAAAGGAAGCATAAATTATGACAGAAGATACTGTCCATAAACTACCTGAGAGATTGAAAAGTCAGGATTACTTTTGTCATAATTGTTTAAGATTATAAACTGACACTTTCTCATGTAGGAATTTTTAAAAAGGGCTTGTTTGCATTGCCTTTTAAACTAGAGTGTGCTATTTGCAGAGTGGAACAGACTGTTGCACAGGAGATATCCAAGCATGTTGTTCATCAGTGACCAAAACCCAATAGGTAATTTTACTTCCAGGAGAGAACAAATACATGAAGTCAGAGGAAACACTTTCCTAGTACCAAATGATATTACAGGTGCACCTAAATCATTAAAAAGAATGAAGTATAGAGTTCATGGTGTCTATCCTTTTCCTCATGGATTATTCTGATTATTTTGTAAATGTCAGAGACTAAATTATCTTTTTTTCTCCCTCTGCTTTGTTTTTTGGCTTGTTCATACTCTTAAAGTGTGTCTTTAAAAATTACCTTACTTAGAGTTTCTCTACTCCAAAGATTGCATTACATTGGTTCTCAATGTAGGAACTTGAAGGAGGAGGCTTAACTAAATAAAATTACACTTCCTCTAGCTCTCTGCTTTTGGTGTGAAAATTTGAAGGATATAGAGTAACCATTAGGGTATTTCTTTTTAGGACTTCTAAGCTTTCTTTTTATTTGGTAGCAGTGAGTTAGCTAGAATTTTGGTTCCTGCCACATATCAAAGCTGTAAGGCTGCTTTAAGGTTAGATATGCAACAACATTCCCAGACAGGAACCATGCAATGGCAAGAGACTACCTATATTCATTAGCGAAAGAACTTTCAGAACTAATGAAGCTCACATACAGCATGCCTGAGTGGTCTTCTAGTCCCTGTACAAAATTACAGGGACAAAGAAGAACAGAATGAAGACATACTCCCTTTATCAGAGTTCAACCTAGGATATTCCATCCTTTTTATTTACCCAAACTTCATCTCAGTGAATGCTCAAACTGGATTTCTACATACAACCTGCAGACTCAATTGTATCTGGGATCCACTCAGAGTTGTGCAATGTTTCTGTTTCTGGCCATGTCCTCTGCTTGACAACTTTATTTTTTATAATATGAGAAAATTTTAAATTCATGTACTAAATACTTTTATAGAAAGGTACAAAGGAGGGAAATCCCTCACTATTAAATTTAACCTTGAGCTATAAAGCCTGGAAAGCCAGGGCTGAGGACACTTGAATTTTCATAAATATGTTTGCATTAGAGTCATTGAGATTATGTAGTCAAAGAAGGATCTTTTATTTAACAGAGGAAAATTCAGACCAGTACATAGTTGTGAGCCATTCATATGAGATATGGGTGGCTCTCAGGAGCTGGGACAGCTCCTGGTCAGCAAGGTATAAATGGCATCTGTGGTAGTCTGTTGGTGGTCTCTCTAGAGGGAGACCTGGAACCCCGGAAAGCACTGACTTTTAAAGAAAGAAAAGGAGACAGCCTGGGGGACGAACAGCAGTTTAATTCCTCTGGCACTATTCGACAATCACAAAGGAAAGAAGCAAGGCTTTTATACATGTAGGAAAGCAGCTTAGTTATTCTGGGTGTCGTCTTTCTGATTTTAACCTCTGGTGACAAGTGACTTAAAGTGACTCATAAAAGCTACAGGCAAATTTACAAGTCCCCTGTTTCCGTTCACCAATCCCGTACATCAAAGAGCACACCGCAGCCCTCTTCTTATCACATGGTACCAAGAGAGCAGGAGGACTTCAGCCAAAATCAAGCCCAGGGCCCACCACAAACATCACAGATGTGCATAGTGAGTCGTATCTCTCTTACCACCCGTAGAGTCATTGGGTCACGGTCCTCTGATCCCAGGAAATGATAAATAACAAAACTAGGAAAACCTGTTTTTCTCCCGTGAAATTTTCACAAGGTCTCTTAAAGTTTTCTGGCATTCTTTTAACAAACAGACTTGTGGAATTTCCCAGAAATGACTTAATTTTCTTAGTTAACAAACTTCTTGTGATCTATTCTTACAACTAGATAGCTGAATTCTACAATTTCCCACAGTAATCTTGCCTACAAATATTTCCAAATTTATAGCCTTGGGTCTGAAGAACATATTCTGTGAGGAAATACAGTGTGAATAAATGGAAATTGTGCTTCACTGAAGTAAGAAAGGAGAAAATATAGTTTTATTTCTTGCCCAACACTTCTGCATCATGATATCTCTAAGTGGACAGCCATAAATCTAAGATGAATCTCAAGAAATTGTGTCAGAGGTTTCATTGCTGAGCGGTCACATTGCTGAATTCCTTTCATTCTGTCAGTAGGAGAAACTCATACAGCACCAAGGGAAACAATCTGACCAGAAAACCTAGAGGAATTTGGGCTTTTGTTGTCAGTTAGTACAGAAACTTGAAATCATGAAAAAGTGGAGATTAATTTCTTTCATTTAGAGGAGTTAGCATGTAAAGGTCTAAATATTTGAACATTATCTATCAATTTTGTAAATCAAACTTTTGACCATTAAATGAATACATCATAAAAATACGTATTAACCTATTTTTGTTTGCTGTTTTTCAATAAAATACAAATATTTGATCACATAAAAACAGTTTTTCTTTGGACATTATAGATTGCAACAACTGTAATACCATTGGTCAAAAGTATTCTATTCAAAGTTGATTATCTTGTCTATAAAATCAAATTATAATACTATAATACAGTTTCAAACATTAAGTGAGAGAATATAAGTAAAATGAATGGCCAAGCTCCTAACTCGTAGTGGTTGCTCAATAAATAGTAACTAAACTTATTATTCTGCATCTAGGATAAAAATTTCAAACTTTTTTTTTTTAAAATTATAAATTTGAATTAAATATACAAACATACATGTATACACAAATATATGTATGTATTATATATCTTTAATGTACTTTTCTAAGACTATGCAGCTTTTTATTTGTCATCTTTGAAGTGATTTTTGTTCCTTTACCTGGATTCAACACTTGTTACTGTTGTACCTTGTTTTCTCTCCTTCTATATAGATAAATAGACCTCATTTATTACAATATGTATATATATGCACAAACTTATTTCTGCTGATATATATATCTTACTAGAAAAAGAACATTCTCCAAAATAACCTCAGTATTATTTCATTTAAGAAATGTAATGTCAATATTGTATTATTTAAAATGTGATCCATATTAAAATTTTTATTAAAGTAATTTTTAGTTCTCTTTTTTTTTCTAGTTTTACTTTTTTCTGGGTATAATAAAGATTTG
>NW_004624754.1:513038-525475 GCF_000247695.1 Heterocephalus glaber | reverse complement strand
GTTATATCCTCATCAGGAGGCACATCCAACAGTAGTGGACTGGAGAGCTGATTTGAAAACCTTGGGACTTTTCTAAGGTACTTATTAAATTACTAAAATAAAATGACTTGAATTTATACTTAAATAATATATATTTTAGGCAAAGATAATGAATGATTAAAATACATCACTTCCCGGACCCTCACTTGGCTCTGTGAGCTGCAGCAGCCATGGCCAGCCAGTCGCAGGGAATCCCGCAACTGCTGCAGGCCAAGAAGCGGGCCGAGGAGAAGGTGTCCGAGGCCCGCAAGCGAAAGAACCTGAGGCTGAAGAAGGCCAAAGAAGCTCAGGCTGAGATCGAACAGTACCTCCTGCAGAGGGAGAAAGAGTTCAAGGCCAAAGAAGCTGAGGCCTTAGGATAGCAGGGCAGCTGCAGCAGTGAAGTGGAGAAGGAGACCCAGGAGAAGATGGCCATCCTCCAGATCTACTTCCAGCAGAACAGAGAAGTCCTGGATAACCTCCTCCCCTTTGTCTGTGATATCCGGCCAGAAATCCATGAAAACTTACCGCATCAATGGATAGAAGAAAGAAACACCTGTTCTGTGGATTAGCATTGTAGTTGCTCTCACGGAATATGAAGCTTTAGCAAAGTCGATTTCTGTTCTTAAGAAATGCATTAAATTATTTCTTACGTTGTGTAATAAATAGTTCCCTTCATTTTTTGGAGAGTAGCATATCTAGTTTCTTTGGACAAACAGTACTTTCTCCCAAGATTTCATCTTTTTACCTTGTATTTCTTAGAAATTTAATGAGTATATGTTGTCTGTTTTCTTATACCTTTTAGCTCAAGCACCATGTATATCAGTGTTGACTTTTTTATTAGATTTAGTAAGAAAAAGAAAAAAAACAGTTCTTTAAAGAAAGCAAGGGATTAAATAACTTTTTTCCCTTACACTTTCTTAAAGATCAGGGGCTTTATCTATGAAAAAGTAGTAAATAGTTATTTGTAACTTGTATTATGCAGCATCCAGCCTTAAAGTAGCATATTTTGAGGAAGGATTAGAACAGCTAATACTAGCATATTTGCTTGGGCTGCACTTAGTTTATCATAACCAAAATTACTAGATGAGCCAGGTGTGGTGGTGCACGCCTGTAATCCCAGCACTCGGGAGGCTGAGGCAGGAGGATCACAAGTTTGAGGTTGGCCTGAGCTACATAGTTAGATCCAGGCCTGCTTGGACTATTAGTGAGACCTGGTCTCAAATCAAAACAATAAAAAAATTTACTAGATGATAGGACTCGAACTTGTTACTTATTATTTGGTGTATTGATAATCATTTACTAGTAAAAGTAAAGACTTTGTCATGCAAAAAAAATGCATTACTTCCCAATTATTTTATTATAACTGCATGTGTCATGGCAAAAATACTGTATGAGAATTAATATTGAATTTCTTTATTTTCAAGATGAATTTCAGTGATCTTACTCTGGTAGTTTAAAATCAACCATTATGGGAATATTAGCAAATGCTCGGTTCAATGCTTAGTTTATGGTACTATTGCTTTTTCAGAAAGTAATGAAGTTAATATTAATAATGCACAAGAAATATAATTGTGTTGTGTCTGTAGATATTACATTGTCAGCAGTGCAAGAAATACAGGAAATGAGTAAATAGGTTTTTAGTGTTAGAAAACTATTACCCAATTGGCAAACAAGGAACTCAGGTCATAAATGTCTCAAGTTGCTATACATCTTTGTTTCACTTTTGTCTTATTAGTGTAACAAAATATCAATGAATATTCATGCTGGAAAACATACACATTAATTACACTCATAATGTGAGATTGTTATGACAATTTGACAAAGTCATAAAAATACTTTTTGGAGAACTGATTGTTTACATGGAACTTAATCACTTATTACTATTTATAAATTGTGGGATACATATCCTTTCTATTAATACTATTTGTATTAATATTTATATAAGTACTATGCTTATATAAATATGCATTTTTAGAATCTGTTGTTAAACATTTAGCAGGATTTGTCATGCACATCATTTTGTTCCAGTAATGATAACTTTCAATATTTAATAAAAGGTGTTACCTGACAGATGTCTACATTATAAAGAAACAATTTTCTCTTTGTAATTAATAAATATTATCTTTTCTTTAAAAAATTTCCTTAGGTTCCATTAATGATTTGTGGTTGGATCAATCACTACACCTCTGGTTGCAAAGTAATAATTTTCTATCACTATTTCTATGTAAACTAACTTATTTTCCACAAATAAAACTTTGCTGTTTCTCACCGTTAAGGAGTAGACTGATGAAATTTTTAAAATATGTTAAAATCATTGAACTCATTAATACTGTCATTCTAAAGTTGTCTCAAAATTTCTTTTCTTTTTTCTTTTTGGTGCCAGAGATCGAACTCAGGACCTTGCACTTACCTGGCAGGCACTGTGCAGCTGAGCTAAATCCCCTGCTGTGTCTCAAAATTTCTTAAGAGAGAGCTACTAGATCTATTTTTCAGATATACTATTCAAATTTGGGGCACAAATATGAGGTAGCATAAATATTTATAGTCAGCATGCTATACAATAAATTCCTTATCTTTTCCTCATAACAGTGATTGTGTATCAACTGAACAATACCTCATCCTCCATCTCTTCAACCATTCCAACTTCAGATAACCTCTTTCCTACTCTCTAATTCTACAAGGTCATGTTTTTTTAGATTGTACATATGAGTGAGAGCAGTTTTTGCCTCTCCATATCTGGCATGTTTCACTTAATATATTGTCCTCCAGGTTCATCTATGGTGTTACAATGACATGATTTCTTCCTGGCTTCTGTTTGAATAGTATTTCATTGTGTGTGTATGCTACATTTTCTTTATTCATTTATTTGTAGGCAGTTAGCTTGATTCCATGCGTTGACTACTGTAAATAGGGCTGCAATAAATATGACAGAAAATCTCTTCGACATATTGATTTCATTTCCTTTGGATATATATTCAGTATTGTTTTTCTCTGGATCTCTATATAACTGTTCATTGCATATGCTTATCTATTAAGCTTTCTGACAATTTTTTAATGAAGTTATTTTCTTGCTATTGGGTTGGGGGAGTTTCTTATATATTTTGGATACTAACTCCTATCAAGTACAGTTTGCAAATATATTTTTTCCCATTCTGTCTCTTCAGTCTGTTGTTTTCTTTCCTGTGCAGAAGCTTTTTGTTTGCTGCAATACTATTTGTCCATTTGGGCTTTAGAGGTCATATCCAAAATATCATTGCACATGTCAACGTCATGGGGGCTTTCTGCTTGTTTTCTCCTATTAGTTTAATGGTTTGTGGTCTTACATTTAAGAAATCCATTTTGAGTTGCTATGTAAGCTATATAATTTCACTCTTCTGCATGTGGAAGAAGTTTTCTCATCATCATTTAGTGAAGAGCCTATCCTTTTCCCATTATGTGTTTCTGGAACCATGGTTGAAAATCAGTTGGCTGAAGATGTGTTGACTTATTTCTGGGCTCTCTATTCCATTTCATTGGACCATATGTCTGTTTTTTATACAGACTGGATTTTTCAAGTTAGTAATTCATATTAAGTTTCTTTTTTGTATTTTCCTGGATTGATAACTTTTTTTCATAGCTTTTAGAACTGAATAATATTCTGTTGCATGAATGCACCACAGTTTGCTTTTCCATTTATCTACTAAAGAGATATCTTCATGGCTTCCAATCTAGGCAACTATGAATAAAGCTGCTCTAAACTTCCATGTGCAAATTTTTGTAGGCTTGGAATGTTTTAAAATTTTCCTCAGAAATATTTTGCACCTTTTTTGCTAAATTTATTTTGAAGTTATTTTACAAAATAGATATCTTAAATCTAAATGTTAAAATGAGAAAAGCAAACTCTAAGATATAAAGAAAAACAACTGAATTTAACAGTATATAAAACAGATAATGGTGAGTAAAAATTCCATGTGGTTTACTTTGAATGGGAGCTTTCAGTATAGAACCAAGATCTTCAAAAATAATTTGTTGCCAAGCTGTGTCCACTATGAGAGCCAGCAGTGGTGGCAAACCTACAGCATGTGTGTTTTTCTTTTAAGATAAAAGATGTTAATATATGAATTGTTGCTTTGAAACTAAAATGACAGTATTCAGGCTTAATTACAGTGTTGGTACTTTGCCATAAATAAGTGGCACTTTGGTCACTCATCTCTGTCATCAGATTCGCCATCAATGTCCTAGAGCAATGACACCTCAGCTACCATGAACACATTTCCAGGTTACCGTTCTTAAACACTACATGCCCTTAAGAGGTATCATATTTCCTTGAAGAAACACCATATGGAGAACATGCTCTGACTAGTATAAAATTAATTTTTTGTAACAGGAAGAGAGACAGTATCATATGTAAAATGAATTCATGTTATTATTCCTAGGAGTTTGTTACAATACAACATTGAAGTCAGTAATGTCATATATGTGTTAATTTTAAAAGCAAAACTAAAATATGGTATTTTTACTTTGTAATGAGATGAGGTCTAAGTATGAAAATCTGTTTTATCAAAAAGTTTCAATTGGTTCCCTTACTGTAAATATTTCAAAGAGTTAGTAAAACTTTACAACATTTTATCCTGGCTTAATTATTCTATATTTTCTGAAATACAAATGATGATCATGTGAAGCTAACACGCAAAATGTAGTAAATATAATGCATTCTACATATATGTGTGCCTGTTTTATTCATGAAAAAAAATCAAGGAAATACTTAGAATGTTTAATCGAAAAAGGTTGACATTTTATTTTAAGGTATGGATAGTTAAAAGAACTAGGGAATTACCTATTTCTGTCTACAACTATCGGTGTTTTAAATTAGGTGTAGAGATTTATGATCAATAAAATTTAGTATTTTTAAAATTTCCACTGCTTAAGTATGAATTATAAAATTAGGCTGGAGGCTAATAAGAATCTTTGTTAAGGGCTGGGGGTTTAGCTCAGTGGCGCCCCGCCTGCCTCCCAAGTGCAAGGTCGTGAGTTCGATCCCCAGTACCAAAAAAAAAGAATCTTGTTAGAAAAGAAACCTGATATAATTTTAACTGTTAACCTCTGATTCTTAAGCATCTGTAATTTAGGAGCATCCATGCTAATCAAAAAGACCCTTAAGTGGGCAGGATTTCTGGTTTCCTAGCTTCAGCTGAATCATATTTCACTATTTTATACATACATACATATATATATATATATATATATATATATATATAATGTGAGTTAGATTTTATGCAGAAAACAGACTCCATGAGATAAACATAAAATACATGAAAAAATCACAGCCCTTCTCATTTTTACTATTTTCAAAGCAACTTCTGTTTTATACTACCATTTAGATTAGGTTACAAGGAAAAATTTGCTTTCTGCCATTTTGAACTACCTGTCATGTGATTTCAGGCCCTGCAACTTTTGGGTCCTCTTTTCTGGGTCTCCTTTTTCATTAGGTATGCCTTCTAAAGAGAAGATTGCTTTCAGTTCCTAAAATATATTTACTCTGTTAGATCCAATCTAGCTATTTTAAGATTTGTTTTTAGTACATGTTTTCAATTATCACATCAAATTGAATTTGAGTGAAAGCAAAAATGTGATGCCACTTTATAATTTAATTATATTCAGAGTTGTCTGTCCTCAAATTTATATTTAAAATGTACTTCAAGAATCATAAATCTTATTTATGGAGCTTACTTCGTAGTCCTTTGACCTACAGTGAGCCCTATGTTTCAGAATGAAGGATCCAGACTCTAAAAATTAAAATTTTATGATAGACATCATACAGTCAGTACATTTTTGGGCCAGGAAAACTATAACTACTGTCTAAAATTATTTACTCAAATTCTAACAATATTAACTATAAGTAATAGTTAATATTTATTCATATTATAATGACAAGGTAGCTACTATTTCCTAAACATTTAGCTGTATATTAAGTTTTCAGTACTACTATATATCTCCCACAAGAACTCTAAATTTAGGTTAACCAAATTTGAAGTTTAATATTCTTACCTAGTACTACACAAATAATTTATGGGTAGCAGGACTGGAAATTTTTCATTTCAATGTCCATTGTTTTATTTTCTACAACTAACATCTTAGTAAAGAGAGAAGAGAAGAAAAAGATCAATTTTCGTGAGACATCACCAGGTGTCCAGAACTGGAAAAGACCCGTGACAAAACTAATTGGACAGTAAAATGAATAATGTAGCCAGACATGGTGGCACACCTCTGTAATTCCATCACTTTGGCTGTGTCAAGCAGGAGGATTGTATGTTTATGCCCAGACTGGGCAATTTAACACCTTAGCAAGAACATACCTCAAAACAAATAAACAAGGAGGCTGGGATTGTTGCTCAGTGTAAAGGCCTGGGGTTCAATCTTCAGCACAAACAAACAAATTGTTACATCATGCCTATTCAGGGTTAAATTCAGGTTCATCTCTTGAGCCAACCATAGCAATTCAATGAGGATGAGCTGAAATGTAGAATATGAAGAAGGAAGGGGCAATTATCTGTTTTACAGTACATAGAAACTAGGACCAAATAAGTTTTTTAGGATCATAAAAGAAATATTGAGAAAAATAAATTTTTTCATGAGATGCATTGATAACAGGGATCTTGTTCCAAAGTAAATTATCTCTTTCACTGTAAAACTAAATTTAAATCAGTCTTCTTTCTGGAGCCCAAACATTATTTTAAGTTTCTTGATAGTGGATGAGATCTATAGAGAATAGTGTTCTTAAAGACTAAGAAATGTTAGGAAAAAGAATATATGGCCCGATAAATGACTTGAATGGATGAAAAAAATAAAAATAAAAGACAAGAGTTGTAAGGAAAAAAATAGTTTCAAAAGAAAACAGCTCAGCTGAAATGTGCTTAGGATATATATTTTCAGTTGTTAAAAAATACCTGTTTTAAACATGGTATATATTATCAAATATGTGTGTGTGTTTGTGTGTGTGTGTGTGTGTGTGTGT
The DNA here is from genome assembly GCF_000247695.1 of Heterocephalus glaber. The sequence goes on along the minus strand of NW_004624754.1, from coordinate 518,460 downwards.
GTGTGACTTTTGTGGTTCTTGGGATTGAATTCAAGGCCTCTCTCATTTTTCATTTTTAGATAGGGTCACACTAAATTGCCCAGGCTGTCCTCTTAATTTGAAGCCCTGCTGCCTCAGCCTCTCAAGTAGCTGGGATTACAGATATGTGCCACAGTGCCCAGTTACAGTTTTATTTATCCTTTATTTTCCTAGTTGTAAAAGGATACTACTAACATTATTCATTGAGATACATCCTGAGAAGCTTTTAAAAACATTTTATCCTTTTATATACAACTTGTGGCCAATGACAGCTATGACTACTTCTGGATTAATCCCATAAGAGGGAGAGAAGTTACTAAAGAAAAAGGACAAAGTAAAGGCATGAAGAAAGAATAGTAAATAAAATATACATTCCCTATATTTATTACAATGAATAGTTTTAATTTCTAGTTTTAATTTTACTATATTATATTGTAAAAATGAAGTAAGCAGGGTGGCTGAGGCAGGAGGATTACAGAGTTGAAGACAACCTGGACAAGTAGCAGAACACTGTCTGAAGCAAACAAACAACAGAAGAACTAAATATAGGTATAGTCACATTAGTTATATGTAAGAGAAACTGTAGGTATATAATTGTCTTTAATCTTCCATATTTAACCAAAATTTGGTCTATGCTATTTCAGTAAGTTATCATCAACATCTGACTGTAACTCTCTAAGGTTTCATATTAAAGTGATCCCTTGGCTGTGATTTTTGGGTGGTAGCATGAGTTTCAGTAGTCTTTCACACTGCATTAGGTGGGTTGGGTCACAGGACTGACTATCCAGGCTTTATAGTATGCATTGTGTGGGTGCATACATGCCCCCCCCCCACATACAAACACACACACCAGATTCACATCTTTATGTTTCATTGAGAATATCTCCTCAGTACCCTTTCTTATTGTTATTGAAGTTATTGCTTTTAATTTTATTTATAAAGAATTGTTCTGTGTAAATAGCTTTTGAAACCATTGCCTTGAATATAATTTTTAAAGTATAGAGCATGAATTGATATTTTATAAGCAATAAGGTGATAGAAAAATTCTAATTGCTGCTATAATGTGTTAGGTTTCTTTTCAATAGACATTTCATATTCATATCTGTATAGAAAAGACTGTATTTGAAGTTATTCTTAGCACAGTTGTAATCTTTCTTGAGCCCTAAGTATCCCTAGTGTGAAAACTCATGAACAAAGTGTCTCTTAGTTGAAGCTTGTTTTTAATTACAATAAAATACTTGGTCCCTCACTACAAATCGAAATACATTGTGTTATCAATGTTGAGACATTAATTGATTAAAATGAATTTGTAGTACTTATTAGAACTTCACAATCTTTGATCCCAGTTATAATTATAATCTTATGTCAAACAGTTGTAGCCTTATGTAGTGTCTATATAAACATTTGATTAAGTGCAGGTTTTTACTGCATTATTGAGGCATAGTTTTCATTTAATAAACTATGCAATTTGATTTGATTTTAGGCATATAAATACAGCACTACAGTTGTCACTGTAATCAAGATAAGGAACTTATACATAAAGACCAAAAGCTTACTCATTGCCCATTGTAATCTAATCATTATTTCCTCCAATCCCCAGACAACCGCTAATCTGGTACTCCGTGTCACATCCATGCTTTGAAACTTTAAAAATCTATAAATGGGATCATACAGTACATACTTGCATTCTGCTTCTTTTACTGAGTACTGTATAACTATCGTTACTTCCATCCATGATTTTCTCAATAGCCCACTCCTTTTTTATTGTAGAATAATAGTCTGTTAAATAAACATGAAGTTTAGAGCTGGGGATTTAGCTCAGTGGTGCTGCGCCTGCCTCACAAGTGCAAAGTCCTGAGTTCAAACCTCAGTACAAACAAAAAAATGAAGTTTATTAAGTAAACCCATGTTTTTGGATATCTGAGTTGTTTCCAGTTCTTGGATATTGCAAGTAAACGTACTGTGATTATGTATAAGTTTAATGTATATATGTGTTTCGTTTTCTTTTGGATAAATCCTGATTAATGAAATAGCAACAACCTATAGTCTATTTAATATTTTTAGAAACATATGCACACTTTTAAGTTTAATTTTGCCTATTACTACATTTGTCACTCCAGTTGCCCTAACCACTATTCAGGATTATTTTGTGTGGAAATAGCACAATGCATGCCCCAATACTTCTATTTCTCTTCAGATCACATAAATTTTTCATCTTTTACAATGCATGTCCCATGAGCTACTTCATAGCCACTTACATCTGACTGTCATATATAATGGTGCATTCACTTACTTCTACAAATAGGCCTTTTAGTTTGGAGACTTAAAAATTTCTTTGTATATAGAATGTACCTCTACCTTAGGGGTTGTCCAAACATTTGTTTTGTTGGATTCCAGTGTTGTATTTTATATATAAGCTGACAATTTAGGTTACTTTGTTCTACTATTGTAGGGAATTCTTATGTGTCACAAACCAAACTTCAATCCAGTAACCTTGAATAATATGACCAAAAGTGTAGCATAGACCTGAATTGCTACCTTATCAAGCAGCCAACTCCCAATAATGTGTAACATCTTTTATATTTCTACATATTTTATTTCACTGAAATAGGGGTGTCAGGTTTGAATGCCCTGCTTGAGCTTACACACTATCCATGTCTGGGATGTAGCAGGTATTTTTTTGCTCTATTGCTGTATCTTGGATTGCTTTGCAAATACAGATAGATGAATTTGATGTTATTCCTGGCAGCCTAACAACATGTGAAAGCATGTGATTTCCTGTATGTTAAGAAGTATATGTATATATCCACTGGGAAGGCAAACCACAACTTTCCCTTTCCTCTAAATTGTTGCTATAGAATACTTTCAAAATGAGTTTTCAGGATGCTGAAAATGTGATGCATGAAATAATGAAGAAACTGCTTTTATGAATCCACAGAACTAAAGATGACTGGGCAGTGTGATAAAATAGCCTGAGGACATATAAGGGACGTTTTTTTAGTATCTGCTATAACACTCCTCTTTAAGGTTTTCTCTGATAATGAAGACATATGTTGCCATTTTCTTCTTACTTATGGGGAAGCTTTTGTCTGTGTCCACATGAGCTTCAAATATGCAATGCTGATAGACCTATTACAAGGTGACAAGGCCAGCTATGTTCCCTGCTGTGAGTATTGCAATCTTGCCCTCTTTATTGCTGACATGTCCTTGAAATGGCACATTTAAGCTTCAGCAGATTTTCTCCTAATATTTATTGCTTTTTTTCTCCTGGTGATAAAAGTAATAAATGTGCATTATAAAAATCTAGTAACAAATCAATACATAGAAAAAAGACATAATATTGCACAACTAATAGATGATAATTAGTAAAATATGTTAATGTGTTTCAGTTGCTCTCACATACATATATATTTTATATAAATATAAAGACATATTTATGTATAAATATAAATTCAGTTAAGACTATATTTCAAGAATGTTTTATTATTAGATATTCTCTATAATTCTTATTTCAATATCTGCAAGAAACAAAATACATTACTTTAGATTAGATAGGTTCTGTTCAACTGTTTAATGTAAAGATAAAACAACAAATTCAGATATATAGTGAGTTTTTTTGGCTATAGAGATTGATGCAAATGATGAAATTTTCCAACTCAAATATGTTAGAATTTGTTGATATACAAGGTAGTAATGTTCTGGCTTTTTTAGGCCATTCAGACCTAGTAGACTGAGTAATAGGCGGAGGTTTAAATCTATTTGTCGTAAGCTTCTGGTGCTTTTATTATTATCAACTCCAGCACTATGATCGCCACCCCCTTCACCACTATCATCATCATCATCATCATCATCATCATCATCATCATCATCATCATTGTCTTTATTAGTTTCCAACAATAGCATACTCCCACCTGCACATCAATGAGAATATTCATGTTGCCACAGTTATCAGTACGTCATCAATTCCTGTATATAAAGAATGTTCACCTCATTCTATATAATTCTGGGCAAAAGAAGCTTAGAATACTGTATCTAGTTTCCTGAGAGAAGAGCAATCCAAAAGAAATTTGCAATCTGAAATGATTTTCATTCAGCATTTCAAAAGAAGAGTATCCTGACATTCTTTATTTTTTTATGACACTGGGGATTGAAGCCAGCACTTTTACAAAGAGCTATATTCCCAGCCTTTATTTTATTTATTTCTATTTAGGATCTTCCTAAGTCACTAAGTTGTTCAGGCTGGGCTTGAACTTGTGATCCTCCCTCCTCAGCCTTCTATAGTGCTGAGATTACACACATGTTGCCCCATAACTGGATTCAGTTTTATTAAATAAATATTCATTATCTTCTCTGATAGGTTGTAACTAAACCAGCTATATATAGTTTTAAAGAACTGACAAAAGAATTGAATGAAGTTTTATAAATCATCACTCCAATCCATTTATTTCTAAGGAAGCTATCTTCTCAAAAGCTAAGCTCTTGTCTGATATCACAAGATATTAAGAACAGTATGTGACCTAAAACCACATAGTCAATATTTATATTATGATCTGCCAGAGTTCTTCCCTTACTGTAAGAACTTTGACACGTCACCATAAGTTTTTGGTTAATAATTTAGAAATAGTATATACACTCATAGATTTTCTGCAAACACTTTTAATCCTTTAGTAGTTTTGGTGATTAATATAGCTTAAGAAAAATGGAATTTAAAAGAAAAGGGAAAGACCTGGGATATTTTTTAGGTCCACTGACACTTTTTATCATAATATATGTGAAAATTGAATTCCTCTCAATTCTGTTATAATGTAGAGCTAGAGAACTAGCCTTGGAACTAAATAAGCTTTCTTTTAGCTGGGTTTTTAAGAGAGTACCTGCTTCAAGAAAGGCAGCAGTGTAGCAGAGAGGGTTCTGACACCAATTTTACTATGGCCCAGAATTCATAACTGGCAAAGAAGGAGGGAACTAAAGACCAGTTCAATGCTGTGATACTCAAAACCCCCACATACCTGGCCTGCCTTGCTCTCAGAGAAGTATATACATCCTGTTTGAAGCCAATTTTCTTTCTTTTTTAATTCTTTTATTGGTATATTTTAGGTGTACAATACATTTACATTTATCATTGGGAGCTTGTACCTGTACATGATGTCTCTTAGTTCTTATTTTTTTCCCCATTACCTGTGTGGCCTTCACCCCCTCCACCCTTCCCTATTTACACATATTTTATTTTTCATTTTTTTTCTTTTCTCATAATATTTCCTTTCGCTTCTTCCCTTTCCCCTTCCCCTCCCATCACCCCTACACCTTTGGACCTTTTCCTATTTTAAATTATCAATTATTCATTTTAATCATTTTAATGCTTATTTACACTTTCAGTTTCTCACACTAGAGAAACTATTCGGTATTT
>NW_004624754.1:497000-507192 GCF_000247695.1 Heterocephalus glaber | reverse complement strand
TAGGGGAAAGGAAAGAAAGGAATGGAATTAATATGAGAAAATGGAAAAATAGGAACAAAATCTTTGTAAGTAGGGAGGAATGGAGGAGTTGAAGGGAGGGCTCAGCAAGGGTGAAAAATAAGAACCAAGAGAGATTATGCAAAGGTGCAAATTTCCAATAATGAATGTCATTATATTGTATACCTAAAATGTATCAATGATTAGAATGAATAATAGATAATGCAAAAGAAAAGAAAGAAAAGGTCCAAAGGGGTAGGGGTAGTGAGAGTGGCAGGGGAAAGAAAGAAGGGAAAGGAGAATTGATGAGAAATGGAAAAAAATGGAAATAAAGTCTTTGTGAATAGGGAAGGGTGGGATAGGAATGGGGAAAAAATAAGAACCAAGATGCATCATATAAAGTTACAAGTTCCCAATGAGAAATGTCATTGTGTTGTATACCTAAAACATACTTATAAAAGAATTTATGAAAAAAAATAAAAAAATAAAAATGATCACTTCATTTTTCTGTTCTCAAAGAGAAGTATGTCAACGATCCCAATTCGAGTCTAGATATTTCTAACATTTGAACTTTCCAAAAATATGCTTTCACCAAAGCCTTATTCTTCCTGGCTTCAATAGTCTTTCATATCTTTATTTAAAGTTCTGGATGATAAGTGTGTTATGACAGTTTTCATGAATTAGGCATACAGCTGTGAGAATGAAAGTTTTATCACCAACTCATTTGGTAGCTGGACAAGTATAATGATATTGATGATATCACTTTCATTTCTGACCCTTGCTGACTGGCTCTGTGCTTTTCTGAAGCTATTTGCTTCACTGATATCTTAGGAGCAGGGGAATTAACTGTCCACTCATTTCCTGACAGAGAGAGGTACTGAACCTAAATATGATTAACCCTCATGATTGCTTACGTCCTTACAAAGGCCTAATATAAAGTTGAATGATCACTATTATCTCCTATAGTAATCATTATAATCCAGACTAAACCACAGACATGAAATATTTGGATATTTGCTTACTGGTAGCCCGGGTAGGTTTCTAAGTAATGACAATCTAGAGACTTATTTCATAGAAAATGTATAACCAGCTATATGACTTCCACATTTATATGCCCAAGTTCTATTTACTGCATGCTTAATCATACCCTTTTGTACATTTAGATGTATTTTGTTCCTAACTTTAGGAGAGATTTTATTCCATAATTTAGCCTTATTGAACTATATTTCAATCATTGTAGCCTTTAAGGTACCAAGTGTTCTCCTACACTGCTTGGTTCCAAAGCTTGCGTATACTATTATATTCTGATTATGCTGGCAAAGAAATAAATGTGTTATGAAACAGAGAGACATTTTATTTCTATTTCAGAAAAGAAATCAATTTGGATTTTAATGGAAAGTACATTGAACATGTAGATCCCTTTGGGTAATATTGATATTTTAACAATGCTAATTTTTCCAAAGTATGAACATTTATTTGTTTCTTTTTAAAATTTCTTTAGGCAATATTTCATAGTTTTCAGTGTTCATTCACATCTTTCATCTTCTTGGTTGTTTATTCCTAAGAATTTTAGTCTGTTTCATTCTATTGTAAATAGCAACATTATCTTAGTTTCTTTCTTGTATAATTTATGATTAGTATTTTGTATTGTCTAACATTACTGAATTAGTTTATAAGATCTAATTTTTGTGGCATTTTTAATATTTCTATGTATAACATCTTGTAGATTCCAAGAAGACATAATTTTACTTCTTTTCTGATTTTGATATCTCTTATTTCATTATATTGTTTGATTGCCCTGGCTAAGTCTTCCAGTACTATGTTAAATAGAAGATAATTTTTCTTATAGGATAAATTCTAAATAAATTGCAGAGCAAATCTGAAATATAATAGGGAACAGAAAGATAGATGGTTTGCAAAACGGAAGAGGACCAAGTGATGGAAGGAGGGGAGAGGGAAGGGAAGAGAATGAAAAAAAACCAATTGAAATGTATTATGTACAGGTACTAGCTCCCCACAATGAATATGATCATTACTTACTGCAAACATAATAAAACATAAAAAAGAACCAACATTTTTGTCTTCTACCTAATCTTAGAGGAAGCAATTTTAGCTTTTCACTGATTATCATATTACCTGTGGGTTTTCATAAACAGTCATAAAATGTATACAGAATCACAACATACTCTGAAAGCTAAAGAAACCTTGAGAAAGAAGATCAAACCTGGAAGTGTCATAGCATCCTCTTGCTTTGAATAACATGATACAGATAGGGTTGAAGGGAGGATAAGGGAATGGAAAAAAATAAGAATCAAGATACGTCATGTAGAGATACAAATTCCTTATGATGAATATGATCATTATGTATACCTAAAATATACCAATAAATTTAAGGAGTTAAAAATAAAAACAACATGAAATTGGCATGAAAACAATACACCACTTTAATATAGAACTCAGAAATACACCCAGGCATGTACAGTAAATGGAATTCCAACAAGTATGGTAAGAATACACAATGGAAAAAGATATTCTCTTTTCAATAGTGGTTTTGGTAACCTGGATATTGACATGGAAATTAATGAAACTGAACTGTTATCTTATAGAATACATACAAAAAATAGATTACAGAGTTAAAACTTAAACTAAAACTCCTAGATGAAAACATAGGGGAAATGCTCCTGGACATTGGCCTTGAAATGAGTTTTTGGATGGCACCAAGAACAAAAATAGACAAGTGTGACTACATTAAAGTAAAAATGTTACACACAACAAAGGAAACAAACAAAAAAATGAAAAGGTAAACTACAAAGGATAGCTATTAAATAAATAAAATTTAATGAAGATGTGGAGCACTTATATTCTCCAAGTGAGAATATAAAATGATACATTTTAATATCTATACATTTAACAACTATAGAAATTACTATGGCAATTTCTCCAAACATTAAAGACAGAAGTAATAGCAGAGTGGTATTCCATTGCATATAATTACTACATTATTTTTCACGGTACCAGGGATTAAACTCAGGACCTTGAGCTTTTGAAGCAGGCACTGCACCACTGAGCTAAATCCTCAGCAGTAAATACCAAATTTTAATCCATTCATCAGTTATTGTACATATAGGCTGGTTACAATATTTAGCTATTATGAATTGTGGTGCTATGAGCATGGGCATGAATATATCACTGTAATATATCTTTACAAAGAAGATAAACTTGAGTCATTTGTAGGAAAATTGATACCCATGAGACCATAATATTAAGGGGAATAAATCAGACACACAAGCTCAGATATTACATGGTTTCTTTTATGTAAGAAACCCAAGTTATAAACAGATAGCAAAGTAAAAGATAGATAATAGGATGTAGGGACATAGATCTTTCTCAAATGAAAAGGGGATGAAGAGATAGTGGGTAGAGGGGAGGAAAGGGATGAAAAAAGACATTAATATGTGTTATGTACATATACCAACCCCACACAAATAATGTAAACATTATGTATTGCAAACACGTACTAAGAAAAATAAAAGTCGGAATATTCATTCCTATTGTTAAACATATTTATTTATTTATTTATTTATTTATTTATTTATTTATTTTACCAGGGATCAAACTTGGGTCCTTGCACTTGCAAAGTAGCCACTGGCACCACTGAGCTAAATCTTTGGCCCTAAATATATTTTAATTCTTGGCTCTATACATTGACATCCCAAAATCATAATGTATTACCACCTCAGCTAAATCAATGACATGTGATGTAAGCGTCTTCCTTGGGATTGACACCCTGGTATCTTTCTCAAGAGCTTCTCTGAGTGTTAGACCACCAATGACATTATTATGGTGCCTATTGGAATTTATAAGTCAGAGAAGGAGAGTAAGAAAAGAATGACTTATGATTAAATCATAAGTATGATTGAGAAGTCAAACAATTTTCATAGTAAGCCACATATAACTCCTGTTTCACAGTATTATTTTTCCTTTCTTTTATCTTTCTTTTTTTTCTATCTTTTCTGCTCCTCTTTCTCCTCCTCCTTCTTCTCTTCCTCTTCCTTCCCCTCTACCTCTACCTCCTCCTTCTCCTTTTTTTTTCCTGGCTTGGATGTTTGATGACAAAAGATTTCTTCTTTAAATTTCAATTTTAAATATCTATGAAGACAGTAAAATTTAATTTTCAGTTAAAATACAGCCATTTATTCAATTCACTAGGGATATTAGAAAAATATGAGAATGAGAAATATGTACACACACATATATGTGTGTGTGTATATATGTATATACCATTTTATTGCTGATTTAGCTTCCATATAAAAACCTCAACCTGAATGTTTCTAGTGCCATACAGTTTTAGCCTTCTTTGTATAAAATTAGATATTAAAAATAATGATTTATAGTAATCAAAAATAATGCTAAAATTTCAGTATTTCCTAGTCACTGAATGATGTTCCAGCCCATCATCTTATTTTTTTCTTCACAGTTACACTAAATAATCGTAGTTTGACTATTTCACAGCTGACAAAAGTAAGCATATTGCAGATCATTTTGGGGTTGCCTATATAAGATTTTATAATAAGAAAGAATTGAAATAGAAAAATATGAAATAATTCTCTTGTATTTTGATATGGGATGCAACTGACTAATTCTTGGTTTTATTAGCACTATTTGGGGAAAAATGAGGCATTTTCATTTAAGTTTTAGAAATAGCTCAGTGTAGAGGAAACGTCATTTCGATCATCCTCGAGACTTTATGTTGGAGTAAATCTTGGCTGAGGCCAGTTTAGAAGATAATTTTAACTTAATGTATGAAGAAAAGCCAGTCAAAAGAGATATTTACTTGGCTTTTAAAGAATTAATACATATGGACTATATTAAACCCTGTTTAGCATAATTACATTTTATAGTGAAGTCAAATGAATATAACTAGCAGTTAGTAAGTACCTTGTTATTCCAGAATATCTGAAGAATATGAGGAACAGAAATATTTTGTAACTTGTCTAAAGTCTCAATTGAAAAATAAGTTTGCATTAAAATAGAGGCACATCAATTCTCCTAAAATTTTTTTTTTTTTTGGTACTGGGGATCGAACTCGGGTCCTTGTGCTTGCGCAGCAGGCAGCGAAACCACTGAGCTAAATCCCTGGCCCCAGCCCTTTTCAAATTAAGAAATATTATCACATTTTTTCTAAGGAAGCTAGTTTCAAAGGTACACGGATTGCTGAAAGGCCTATATCATTCATTAGAGGTCTAGAATTCAAATTCAGGTTCTTATTTATTGTGTAATATCGGGTATCTGCTATATGGCATTTCGCTGAGTGTCAGTTAATCTCTCATTATATTGAAATTGATCAGATCCTCCACCTTTACACACACTTCTTTCAGGTTTCTTAAGTCACCAGTTCAATAAAAGCTTGCTGTTTTTAAAGATACCCTGTATAAGATAGTTCATCAATCCTCCTCCTTTTAAAAAAGTTTTGACCTTTTTTGTATTTGTCTTTAATGCTGAAGAAGTTAATATATCACCCCAAAACTGAGTTAAAAACTCTTATCTCTTCCTTAGTTTCCATTTAATTTAAATTGTTACAGTATGCATTTAACTTTTTATTTTCATAGTACCATCCAACCTCTTATCTTACAGAATGTGAAATGCTGCCAAAAAGTGTTTTGAACATTCTCCCACTGATGATGTTCATGAAAAGAAGAGGTCAGTTTAGGTGGCTTTGCAAGACAGCTATTAGTGTCATGTTACAGACAAAGAAAACACAAAAGTATGTGGGTGTGATTGGTGAGCTTATCTCATTCCCCAACATCCCCAAGAATAAAATGGTACTTTTGACTTCCAACAACAACAACTGCTTTTAGTTTTTGCTGACTTATTTCAGCTTGGGGTTGAGTAAAACATTGGAATTGATGGAACTATACATCACTACATGATAGTGTGTAGTTCAATAATAAACAACAGGCATTTAAAGAAAATAGATCACAGAAGCATCACCAGAGGTTTCAAATTAAAATGACAGGATTCAAGAAAGGAGATTTAAATAACTAAATTTACTCACATGGTATAGGGCCTTGTGATGAATCAAGAAAGGAAATTGCATAGATGTTTTGTCTAGAATATGTTAAAAGAATATACAAGATGGCTAAAAATGAATGATTTTCTAGACATTGCATACTGGTAAACTCATGCTGGTAATATGCAAGAAAAGGAAATAAACTGCTGTATGTTCATAGTTATATCAAGGAAGAGCTGCAAAAGGATCAACATATAGATAACAAATCCTCAGCACCCCAGGGGCCTTGGTGAGAGGGAAACTATTAAAATCTGATAAACATTGGTTGAAATAAATATAAAAGTCTCCTCTGTAGCGGGATGGAAGGTATTCATGTGTTTGAGAGCAAAGAAATTACTGATTAAAGATTCATGAGATGAAACAGAATCTGAAGTCATTAGTAGATAGGAAATGAGTAGTTTCGTTTCACAATGTGAGTTAATCATTACCTGTCCTTATCTTGAGAATGGTCCCAAGGAAACACAGGCCCTTGACAATCACAAAAATGCCCCAAATACTTTATGCAAAGCAATGTTAAGGGGAATTATAGCTGATCTAGGACGTTAGTCTTCAATAATCACACATGCATAAGAAATGCAATACACTTTATTTTTGGTTGTTTTTCATAAAAACTAGATGTTTGTTTTCTGGGTTTGTCAGTTGAGATTTGTAGCAAAGCAATCATAATAAATATAGTTGCTGGCCTGGGATTTAGCTCAGTGGTTCCGCTGCCTGCCTTGCAAACGCAAGGTCTGGAGTTCGATCCCCAGTACCAAAACAATAAAATAAAATAAAATAGTAAAATAAAGTAAAGTAAAATAAAATAAAATAAAATAAAAACATATAGCTGCAACTGGGTAAACTAACACAAATATTAGGCTAACTCTTATTACATATTTTTATCTGTTATTGCAATAATAAACACCTTTCAATTATTACTAAATTCAAACTAAGGAAATAGATGTTGAATTAGAACAAACAGCACAAAAATTAAAATCTGTTCAAAATATGAAAAATGGAAGCCTCATGATATGTATTGTCAGGACAGGAGGTTTTTTTGTGTGTAATCTACTTTGTTTTTCTCATCACCAGCTGTCTTTATTGCTATCACTGATCATTTTGCTTCATTCATTCACAAACGTGTGTGCTAAATTGTGGAGATAAGAAAGTAAGCAGGGATGATCTGTCCTTGCCTCACAAAGTAGGCAGCTCAACAATTAGCTCTTTATGACGAAGAAAGTAGAGTGACTGGGAAACACTTTGCAAAGGTGTCCGAGCCAGTCTAGAGAATTTCTGAGCCATAGGAGATCTTCAAGCTAAAATTGGAAAAGTTGAATGGGCACTGGCTATTTATAATGTACACTGAAATTCAAGTTAAACTATTTATTACTTTAAGTCCCTAGAAAATTTAATTTCTTAATAATATTGGTGACATTTTAATTGTTTATAATTTTAATAATCCTTTATTTATTTATTTATTTATTTATTGTAAGCTCCATTAATTGTGGCAATCATCTATTGGGTAGCCAAATTGTTATTGGTTGAGTAAAAAACTTCCTTTTAATCACTGTCACTTTCTTTTTACTTCATGATTTATTGTTATATAATCTATACACCCTAAAATTCACCATTTTAAGTGTAAATATCAATTGTTTTTCATATATTCATAAGGTGGTGTGATTATTACCACAATCTAATTCCAGATTATTATTATCATTCCAAAGGGAAACCACGTACCCATTGGCAGTCATTGTCTGTTCCTCCCTTGCCCCAGCTCCTGGCAAGCACTAATCAAATCTGTGCTTCTATAGATTTTTCCATTTAGACATTTCATATATATCTCTCCTATGATGTGCCTACTTTTGTGACTTGATTTTTTTCACTTAGGATAATGATGATGCAATGTGTATCAGTATTTTGTTCCTTTAAATGGCCAAATAATATTCTATTTTCTAGATGTAACACATTTGTTTATCCCTTCATCAGTAGTATAGGTTTGACTTGTTTCCACTTTTTAGCTATTATAAATAATGTTGTTTGAACATTTGTGTCTAAGTTTTTGTACTGACTTATGCCTACATTTGTCTTGAGTATATAATTGGGAGTAGAATTGCTAAGTCATATGTTAACTCTGATTATCCTTGGGAAATAGTTCAGACACCTTTCCAAAGAGGCTAAAATGGAATTTTCCACTCCTATAGCAATGTCTTACTTCTTTTTCCAGACTCCAGAAGAACTAGAGGATGTTTCTGATCTTGAAGAGGATCACGAGGTTCACAGCCACACCAGTGTTCAAACAGAAGGGAAAACTGACCGGGTATGTCATCTCCCTGGGAGGAGAGTTGTGCACTGCCCCTTGAGGACTGTGTCCTCTTCTTGTCAATCTAGGCAGAGCCTCTCAAGGGAAACTCTTGGATATGGAACTTGTTTTCTGGAGCACAGAGGGCAAAGTCTTTGAATGCAGAAGCAGTAACATGAGGGAATTATCTGCTCTACCTTGAGAGCTCACTGTGAGGCCATTTCAGGTCAGGTAGTGAATCACTCTGTATTGCTTTTGGTCTTTGTAACAGTCATATGAATATAAAAGTGAAATATGTGCATGTTTATTTAAGGTAGAAAAAAACCCCAAGAGATTGTAAATATACTCTGTAATACCAGGGAAAAACCCTTGGAGTCAATACTTCCCACTTTTCTTCCTGCCTAACCTCACACACACACACATACACACACACACACACACACACACACACACACACACACTGTACAATTTTGAAGATGTTAATCTCAATTTCTGTTTTCCTCTGAAAAGTTGTACTTCCCTTTATTTTTCCTCAATGCGTGGACATCTGTGAAAGTTTGGCACTCTAACCACTAATGGCCTGGAACTGCAGACCCAACTTAGAACTTGGATCCAAGATCTAGGTAATACAGCATAGCAGATAAGACTGCCAGAAAATGCTCTTGAATGGGGCTGCTCCTGCTTGTATTACCTGGGAAAGTAAGTCTTTCTCTGTTTAAGCTCTGTCTTTTGTAAAGTGAGAATACTAATAACACCATCTATGTGAGGGTTTTGGTGGCAGTTAGCCGAGTTCACTGACAGAATACTTAAAACAACATCCAGTTCATAGAGTAAGCTCTCAATGATTATTACTTATTATTAGTCATAACAGCAGTAGCAATAATAATCATAATCATCATTGTTATTACTCAAATAATTAAATTTAGTGACATAAAATTTGGCCTGGGAAGTAAATTTATAACTGTCCTGGATGGACCTATCTGACTGAAAACACTTTTACATTGCACAACTTGAGCAAACTGTGTTTTTATGACTTTGTTGTTACATGGTCTTTCCTGAAGCAATTCAAGCAAGGATCTATCTGATAAACCTTAGGTCAGGAATACATGTGAGTGTACATTTCTTTAAGCAAAAATACTGATATTGCCTGGAGTGTTTTCATATACTGTTGTATAATAAGATTTGTGTAAACTGATTTAAAACAAACTTTAAGCTTTACCAAATTTAGCTCATAATTCTTTGGATTTCTATTTCCTAGGAATGTAAAGTAAAGGAAATAATTTGAAAATATTTAATATCAGAGGCAGAGAAGCAGATTCTGATTTTTTTAGCTCCTCTTTTCAGTCTTAAAACTTCTTGTGCAAAAATATTTGTATTTGCCTTCACATATGTGAAATTAATGTTAAAAACTGTCACCTTAGAATGACAATAAAATATTTTACTGTCAATAACACCTAGCATTTATATAGTACAGTCATATCTCAGTGTTCATTGGCTCCAGAATTCAGCAAACTTGGTACTCATCACTTTTTGAGGAGAAAAAAGTGTTTTAGCACTGGGTATTTGCATCAGTCTCATGGTACCTCAGGAGCAGTACAGAACCTCTGTATACTTCTTGTTAATTTTTTATACTTTTGTGCATTTTAAGTGCTAATCATGGGGATATTATAGGTTAAGAGTAATACTACTAAGCCTAAAAGACTTATATTACCCAAGTAAAAGGCTAATATTAGCTCAATAAAATGTGAAAATTCTGGAGAACTTTCACAAATTCTTTTTTTTTCCATTAAGTTTATTGGTACATTTTAGGTATAAAATAGTTGCATTCATCATTGGGGTCTTGTACC
>NW_004624754.1:467444-495788 GCF_000247695.1 Heterocephalus glaber | reverse complement strand
GTTGGGATTCCATCATGTTCCTCAGATCCTCTATTTTTTTTTATCTGTGTCCTCTCTAGATTTATTAATCATGTATTGCACTATGAGCACAATCTTTGCTCTTATCTGAAAAATTATTTCTGATTTCATTTTTCCCAGATCCTCTTTTGTTGACAGTTCGGAGAGTCCAGGTGGTTGATTATCAGATTGTTCCATCTAGTTTCCCCTTGGGGTTGTTGTAGGTGATCCAGAAGTCTGTTTTTGAGGCTTGTTTATGTGTCTTTTCATTTTGAAGGGGGTGAGGTGTGTGTGTGGGGTGTGCTCTGGCACCCGCGTGGCTCATCTTCTCTGCCCTAGGACTGTGCGATGGCGGCAGGAGAGCTTCCTTCTGGGTGCTGGGACCAGCTCAAGTTCTCTGTCCTAGGAACATGGGATGGTGGCCCACAAATTATTTCTAATTACATTGTTTCTTCTGAAATAAATTCATTTGATATTCATAAATCCTGGCATTGGACAGGAGTCCTGAAATGGATTAATAGTGAGTGCGAGGGTATGATTTTCTTGCTTTTATAATTTTCCAAATATTTCTCATTTTACTATAAAACACAGAAAATATGATGATATGTATTGTGAAAAAAGTTACCTTAGAAAAACTCCATGTTTTCAGGCACTGATATTGCCTTATCAGTCATAAAAACCTGTGTTTTGCTAGAAATGTTTTCCTCCAAGATTGGAAGTAGGAGTATTCCATGTCTATGTTTGACTTGAGAGACATGTTCTGCAAATAAACACCATTATTACAGAGCCAGACAGTTAGTATTTGGTAATGTATTTCAGTAATGCCACTGTCTTGGGTTTCCATTTCTTACTGATTGTTTGGGTTGTTAGTCCTATAGAAATCAGTTCACATTAGAAACCATCTAGGGCACACAGCATATAAATTTAATCTCTTTCAATCCAACTGGTATCATTGAAAAGAGATCAGATCTCACAAACAGCAGTGGAACTGGGCATTCATTTTGTTGAAGGTAAACTTTGCTCATGCTTTCAATGAAATGAATGATGCTGAATCACTGGAGGTGCTCAGCAGGTATGAGAGCTTACAAAGTATTGACAGAATGCAGTTTTATTAAAATAAAGGCACTTTTTAGAATGCAGGGATTAGTGTAAACTTTTCTGGGTTTTCATTCTGACTCATCACATATAAACAAGCAAGAAATCAGTTAAAATTTACAATTTAGAAATTTCAGATTTCTTTGTCTAAAAATGAGATTAATAGCATCCCTTCTCACATCATTGTCATTAACTTTAAAAAGGAGTATATTTTAAACTTAAAATTATTGCTAAGAAATCAACATGATTTTTATCATTACTTTTACTTATAGTTTTTTCATTGTGTGGAATACCAGTAAGACAAATGATCCCCATGTATTGTGGGTCACAAAGCTGATGATCTCCATGGTTCTGGAAATTATTAAATCTTTCATAGAAGCTCGTTTTTCTAATCTTGTAGAGATGACTCTGAAAATGCTCTACATCCTGAATTTTTATTGCACTGTTTGCACTTTCCTGGCAATCCAATCTTTTGTAATACTCCTGGGTGACAATCTAACCAGGTTTAGGGACAAGATGGGTCCCTGACCATAAGATCTACTCAAGTAACATTATATTCAACCTGCCTAACCTCTGCTCTTGTATGTCTTCTCTGTATAAATTTCAAATAACTCTGAATTTATTGACTTCCTGCCTTGGGGCTTCCCAGAACTACTGTGTGAAATCCCTTTGGATAATGGTTAGTCATTATAATTCATACACTTCCACCTCCAGTGCCTAGAAGGAAGCATTAACATCCCATAGAGAAACTCTTGATCAATATATTCTTCATTATTGTAGGGTGTTGGACAACTCTGATATACATTTTTCACAGATACTGTAACGCTTCCCAAAGGAATCAAGTTTACATTTCTGTAGTAATGACTGGCTTCATACTATACTTTTGGAGTAGGTCTAATTTTTTTTTTTCTGATTCATTCTTGTTAGACTCCAACTGCTGTTCCCTAAGATCTGTTTTGCAAAGCAACAACCTTCCATTCTCAGGTTCTTCTTTTGGGGGAAAATATAGAAAGATAATAATTTCCCTATACTTTAAATAAATCTCACATTAACTTTGCTATACTGGTATTGATATTGTTATCCCAGTTTTATAAATATTTCTAAGCCTCAAATTTACATAACTTGTCTAGTATTTAGAACATAAAGTTAGTAGGATTCACCCATTAGCAATTTTTTTTTTTAAAAAAGCCAAAACCACCTCAACAAATCTGATACACATCATTAATGGAATGAGAAAGAAACACAAAGAATGCTACAACTGTCTGTAAAGGAAAGATAAACATTTCTTTTTAACTTTTAAAGAAAAATTATTTTATAGTATTGGGAATTTAATTCCAATAACATCCTTTTAATGTATATCTCATGAGTCTATTACAACAGATTGTACTCTCTTATCTGGAAATGAATGACCAAGAAGGATAGCTCAAATCTTTCCCCAAAGCAAGGCACCTAGCCAGAACCAAGCTCACATTTTAATAGGTCTTATAATCTCTACCAGATATCTTATATCCCAAACAATCTCATATTCCCTGTGGTGATAGATCAATTAAACATATTAAGTTCAATCACACATCCATGTACAACCTTTGTTTTCTATTCAAAATTACTGTAATTTGTGCCCAATGAATTGAGTATATCTTTGACACATTTCACAAGCATCATCACTGAGAATGTACCATTAAATTTTGAAAAGATTCCCTTGACAATTACTTTATTTCCCTTCAATGTTCAATGTAGAATTCCTGATCATGGTATAAGGCAAGTGTCTAGATTTCTTTTTGTTTGCTGCTGTTACAAAGGAGTAAATGCCTTTTGTGGTTCTTGGATTATGCAGACTCTGCTATATTGATCAGGTGCTAGAACCAATTTCAGACATTGTTTAATAATGAAGTGACAGTTATTTATTATCATTTTATTTTCTACATTTCACTCCTACTAGCTTTGCCTGAACATCATCGGTTACTGCTCTCATCAGTGGCAAATGCCACTGGGCATTGTAAAGGTCTGTAACTAACAAAAGATGAGATAAAGTCCATGGTCAATGAAAGAAAAATAGTGCATGCTTTATAAAATGGCAATGGTACAGTAATGTAAATTAGTGATTATATTAATTATTATACATGAACACTCACTGGACCAATACTGTGGTGACATCCACTGATAAAACATTCTACAATAAAAAAATAGTTTTAGTATTTTATAGGTTCACAGCATATTCCTCATAGAGTTCACTCTTTATTCTGTTCATACTTTCAAAAAAGTTGAAATAGGTAACTTTTATCTAAAAACTCAAATTTGGAAGAGGCCTGAAAATAGACTTTGCTTGAGACAATAAATTTCTTAAACTTACCGATAATCAGATTTTTGTAAGCCTTAAAGTTTCCTACAAGTCTATATTAAATACTTGCTAAAGCGTATTTTATATTTAAACACAGAAATGCTAGTTAACATTATAACTTATAGAACATCTCCAAATTGCTTATCTTTTTGAGCAAAATCCCTGGAGGGTTTTTAAAATTTTTTTTCCTTGATTTTTCTAATTAGCCAATTTGATCTCAAGAATTTTAGTTTATTTATTTATTGTATTTATTGTGTTTATTTAGTTTATGTATTTATTGTATTTATTATTATTTAGTTTATTCAAGTCATGTTGACTGAAACTAAATTGTAGTCATCAGGCTCTAGCCATACAATGTTTCCAGAAGAGCACGTTTATAAACTTGGATAAAGGCTCATCATTCCCTAAGATATTGGTGCCCTAGTACTGATCCAGTCCATATTATAATTCTGTACGAGTAAGATGATTTGTGAAACACAAGACCATAATCTTTCAAATCACATCCTTTGGAACTCAATCCTAAAACCAATAACAAAATCAGTCTGTTGATTGGAGTTCAGAAACTACCTAGTGAAGCCCAGACCCAGGCAGTCTCCCTTGGTGGATCACTTCCCCTTGGAGAAGTGCAGTATTTGGGAAATAGAAGCATAGGGCAGGATCCCATAGCATGAGAATCTGAAGTCTCCCATATGTGGAATCCAGAAAAGCAGAGTCAAATTACTCCTCATTCAGTCTTTTATGATATCAACCTCTGTGATATTTCATTAAGAGAAAAAAAATCTAATTTGTAGATCTGTGCCCTGGTTTATTTTCTGCAATAGAGAGAGCAGTGCTGGTAGAAACTTCAGAAATTGGTTAAGTCCTTGCAGGAATGTACAGCAGAGAAAATTTTCCTCAAATTTGCTCAGGGACAAGTATGGATTTAAAAAGTCTCAATAGAAGAGAGTTTAGGGAGTAGAATGGGTGAGCAATTGATTCACCTTTTCTAACACTGCTTTAAAACAGAGAAGTCCAGAAGATAAAAAATTTGGTATATTAGAAATATTATTTCAAATTTTATTTGTACTCAATACTATCTCAGTAATGTTGGAAAATTTATATTTCTGATGCTGAATTTTTTCATTTGTAAGATTGTGGCAATAATAGTACCAATTTTATGGTGATTTTTGAAGATTGAATTAGGTATGAGAAAAATGTAATTGTTTCTAGAACATAGGAAATAATAATAAATTTTGGTTGTATAAAATTAATTACATATAAGGTGTCAACTCATTTAAACTGCTTTTATACTGACAATCCCTTACAATGGTTTCACTTCTGACTTTGTGACTTGATACTTGTGTGACAGTGATATCCATTCAGTAAAAACTAATACTTTTTTTTTTTTTTTTGGTTAGGGGTGCTGGAACTCCTGAGCTAAATCCCCGGCCTGAAACTATATACTTTTAATTTAGCATTTGGATGTTTTGCCAAATTAGTAATATGCTGTCTGGTACATTTTTATAATGCTGGCAGTGTTGGGAAGCTGTTAGCTTGCAGTCAGCCATGGGCTCATGAGGGTAAATAGCCATTCTTCTACAGTCATTGTATTGTCAAAACTATGTTGTTTGCAAAGCTAGGTGTATTAAATGGATTTATGGCTTATGATATTGTCAAACTGTGAGTTTATCAGATGACATTCCTCCATTATAAATTGAGGTGCACCTGTATATTTACTTCTTTTGAGCAGCTTAAGGCATTTGTTTAATAAAGAAAAACCTCTTGATGAACTGATAAGTTCTTTACCCATGGTTTCACTTTCTGGAATTTCAAATACCTGTAGTCAACCACAATCCAAAAAATTTTATAGAAAATTCCAGAAATAAACAATTCATATGACTTAAATTGCATGGACATGACATTGTCAGAAGAATGATGAAATCTCATGCAAACTTTCTCTTTTCCACCTGGGTGGGGAATTACTCTTGTCCAGACTATCCAAGCTATTATGTGCCACCTGTCCACTAATCACTCAGTAGTTATCTCAGTTGTCAGATCCACCATG
The DNA here is from genome assembly GCF_000247695.1 of Heterocephalus glaber. Next base: position 490,314 of record NW_004624754.1, on the reverse strand, counting down.
GTGGTGTTGCTGGGCTTGTATTCAAGTAACCCTTATTTCACTTAATTATGCCTCTAAAGCTCAAGAGGAGTGTACTAGCAACTCTATTACAGTCTATTTTTATAATTGTTCTATTTTACTATTAGTTAATAGTAATTAGTATATCAGTTAGCTAACACTGTGAGAAAATATCTGAGTTAATCAGCTTAGAAGGAGGTAAGATTTATTTTGGCTCATAGTTTCAGAGGTTTTAGTCCATGGTCATTTTTACTTTGGGGCTGTGTGATACGTCATGGTGAAAGTCTATAGTAAAAACAACTGTTCACCCATTTGTGGTGACTGAGAAGTGAAAGAAAGAAACAGGCAAGGACCAGGATCCCCCATCAAGGGTACACCTTCAGTTACTTAACTTCCTCCCACTAGAACCCCAACTCTTAACTGCTGTACTCCCTCCCAGCAGGACCAGAGTCTGTCAACCAAACCTTTTGCATACGGGCTCTTGTGGAACCTTCAAGCCATACCAATTAGTTACTCATAATTACTAGCTTAATTTATAAATTAAATTTTATGTTACTGAACAAAAACATACAAACACACATATATACATCTATATATGCACCAGATAGGATTTGATAGTATTGGTGGTATTGATGGTTTCAGATATCCACTGAAATATATCTCCCTCAAATAAAGTGAGTCTTGTCAGATAAAAGGCTGAAAACCAAGACCAGACCAGGCCACAACAAGCTTTTATTGTAGGAACAGTCTGCCTGGCTATCCCTGAACAAAGGAGAGACAAAAGCAATATGGTCAGGACAGACAGTGACATTTATAGGAGCGGGGGTGGGGTTTGTAGGAGCTGAGGTGGGGTTGAGTGAAGTAGTGGCTAGGGACTGGAGGAACCTGTGACGTCACTAGTTGCTAGGAGGAGAGCAAGTATTAGGTTACTCTTTTGGTGGGGGTAGGGACATGTTGGAAAGAAGGTAGCTATTATATACAGCAGCCACCCTAAACTGGAGGAAATCTATCAAGACTAACATGCATAGTTAATTTCCTGGATTTGTGGTGCCAAACAATTTTAATATACTGACTCTTTATTGCCAAAATTCTGATTTTCTTTTCTTGAAGAAGGGAATTAATTAGGATTGCGTTAAGAAGTTGTAAAGGTTACATTAATATGATTGTTTCTTAATGATGCCATCACATTTATATATTCACTAAAATAATGTAGATCTAAAATACTGATCAAAAAGAAAACTCTTGGTAGTTGAATACAGCAAAAAAATTTAAATAGTGAAATTCTTATTTTCTTTAACATTGATTGAATGCCTGGCACCATACTAGGAACTTTTCTTCTTGGTAGAATTTTGGGAGGTTGAGAATCCATTGTTCTTTGACTCACAAAGTTCTCAGTCACCTTCATAAAGTTATGTAGGGGTTGATTTATTATTTTTATGATATATACTCATTAAATAGAAGAAAAAAACCAAGAGAAAATCTTACCCTAATATTCACATTATGCATCTCTTAAGACAGTTTTTTTGTATCCTTGTCCAAGAAGGACATATGCTCTAGTTCTTTCTTCTTACATAGCTTAAAAGGCAGTAATGTCTAAAAATAAGTCAAAGGTTATGTTCTTTCTTTTTCAGTTTAATATGTGATGGTAGTGTCTTATAGAGAATGGGTAAAATTATCTGGACTTGTTTAACAGTTTTAAGGGGTCACATTTTCATTTGAATGTAATTGAAGATATCTCTCCAGTTGTGGTTGAGTTTAGTGAATAGAGCATGAATAAAAAAACACATTATAAAGTTTTAAATTCAACTGTATAGTAATTGTTTCATTATTTCAGCATGAGATTGTGCTGCCCTTTAAAACACGTACATATACACATATACACATAGTTACTGGTGACTGGAAATCACAGAAATTTTAACAAGTAGGTTTTTCTGATGATCAGGATTTATTAATATATTTAATATTCACTTACTATGAACATATAGCTTGTATACCTGCTCTGATTTTACAATAATCTTCATTGAATCCACTGAATCTATAGAAGCTCTATAAATAGAAGTAAATTAGGACAGTTACCAAGGTTACTGGACACAACCTCAAAATGTCAACAGCAATAAATGAATTGGAACATATTAAATCATAAAATACTAGAGATGATTCTTGAAATTTTAAAAAAGCCATGTTCACTCCAAGTTCGTGTTGTTAATAGGAAGAACTGCCTTATTATTGCCTGTATATATGCCATTAACTGAATATCTTCCACCATAAAAAAAGAAAAAAATACTTCTCTTGGGTGATTTACTTTAAAAATTCAAAACATTTTAATAAGCACTATTTATTACCAAAATATACTTTCAATAACTCAAATTTATACTGAATAACCCTAAAAAATATGAGGAGGCATGACCTCATTATCTTCTTCATGATGCAATTTGGCTTAGGTTATTATGAAAAAACGGTTTGGGTAAACCTAGATGAAATTACATGATTCAGCAGCATTATAGCAGGCAGTGCATTTGCATTTTCTCATCATTGGTTTCTATAATTTCAATTGTGTTCTTGGCAGTAATTCTGCTTCTCTACTTTTCTGGGTGATGATTTTCAATTTTTTTATGATTTCCTTTCCCTCTATCAATTTCCAACATTAGAGTTCATTAGAACTCTGACCTAAGAGTCTTCCAATTATTCCCATTTTTTCTAGAAATTCTAATGTAGCCCCAGGATTTTGAATATCATACATAGGCACAGAACTCTGCTCAATCCTGTCTCCTGACCTCTGGCTGTATGATTTGCATGCCTGCAAGTTTCCTGTCCTCTGATGGCTTCCAGACACTTGTGACTCTCACTATCTCCAAACCTTCATGAATCATCTGACCCCACAAATCTGATTCAACCTCTGTATTCCTAATGGCACCTTTACATTTTCAATTGCTCAAGTCAGAAATAATTTTTGAATCCTCTCATGGCTAATCATACAGTATGTTCTGATTTTTCTATCTCTCAAATATTTTCTGGACATTTCTCCTAAATAGTTGCTCACTTTTCACCATCTTCACTATCAAAAAAGAATTGCACCAGACAAAGTTATACAAGAAAGACAGACTTTATTCACATTTACGGCAATAAGGAAGCAAGACTAGAATTCTAACACTAACTCTTAAAACACAGTGCTGAAGATTTTCAGAAGTGGGTGAGAGGGATTGAAAGCCATCAAGTTTGCTAACTGCTTTTACCTAAAGGAGTTGTAAAGAGTTGTTCTAAACTTTTTCTTCATGACAGAAGATAGAGTTACCACTTGAAGCAAGGTTATCCTCTAAAGTTAAGCTGCTATAATCTAAGGAAACTGGGGTTTAGGGGCTCTAACTTACTTGATGTTTGCATTTCAAATGGATGGTTACCAGGACCTCAAGAAAGACATTTTCATGCTATAAAACTGGTGAAAGATTTTTAAAAGATTTACATCACAAAAAGAAAAAAGAAATTGTTTACAGTTATGAGTTTTGTAAAGGAAATGCTCTAAGAAACTGGAGGTCAGGGGTCTAGATTCAACAAGATTCAACAAGAAATTTTAGCCAAACTGAGAGCAACATTAAGACTATCTTGAACATTATACCTAATACACAGGCATTTCTCACCTAGATTTATTTTTACTTTTTTTTTTTTGTACCAAGGAAGGAACTCGGAACCTTGCACTTGCGAGGCAGGCAGCGGAACCAATGAACTAAATCCCTAGCCCCTCTCACCTAGATTTCTATAGCAGATTCCTGAACTGTCTCCTTCCTCCTCCAGTTTTTAAACTTTCCTTTCTCCACACTTAAATTCACATGCTATTTCTAAAGTCCAAATTGGCGTTTTATCACTGGACATAAAAATCTCTTCTAGAACTCAATGTTACCCCTTTCCTCTGACATGAAATCCAATACCCTAATTCCCTTTGTAAGGGAAGTTCAGAATCTCCTCCCTGCTCTCCTGTTTGTCATGATATTTGACTACTTTCTTTCAGACTCTGTCTTGTGCAACAGTCTAGTTCCTATAAAGGCATTAGCTCTTCCTCGTACCATTCCTCCATCTCCCAAGAACACAAACCCTCCCCTTCACCAATAAATACCTGCTCATCATTAGGGTCCTAGATTATGCCAACATTCACTGAAATCTAAATGTGAGCCTAATCTTCCCCAACATGCATCTGTATCACATAAAGATACCCACTGTGACAGCTATTGTGAGTGTATAATTTCTTATGTAATTACTTTTCCTCCCTCCCCAACTCTGCTAACTTCTAAACTCCCATTATCACAGATAATATATTTTCCCATTTAATGTTATATTTACAGAACTTAGTACACTGTTCGGCAGAAGCATATCTAGTACATGTGAAAGAATATAAGGAGAGACTTTTCTTTATAAAACATTCTCGGCAGTACATAGATCCTCAGTATATTGACTGCAAAGTATTATATTATTTTTTGATCTTTCTTTCTTCCAAAAATTGTATCTACTTGTACAAGATCAGCCTTACTATATAAATTATTAATTCATTACTCAAATATTTTAATGAGTGTCTACTACTTAGTATCTGTGAATATAAATATTAATGGATTTGTCCTTTTTTTTCTATTTTTTATTGGAAATTTGCACCTTTACATAATCTCTCTTGGTTCTTATTTTTTCCCCATTCCCCCGGCCTCCTTTCAACTCCTCTATCCCTCCCTATTTACAAAGACTTTGTTTCCATTTTTATGTTTTCTCATATTGATTCCATTTCCTTCTTTTCTTTCCCCTACCCCTCCCACTTCCTCTTCCCCTTTGCCCCTTTTCTTCCTATTTCATATTATCTGTTATACCTTTTAGTCCTTATTTACACTTTGGATTTGTCTGTTTGACGAAATTCTTATAATAAGGCATATGAGTCCAAAAACTTCATAATTTCTGTATCGACAAATTATAACAACATATATGTATAGAGCATAATGTGATGTTTTGATATATTTTTACAATATGAAATGATTAAAATAGGTTGTCTGTAGCCTCACATTTTAAAATATTTAAAATCTATTCTAAATAATTTTGGAATACAAATGCATTATTATTTATTATAGTCATTACCTGTGTAATAGATCTCTAAAGCATATTACACTTGTTTCATGGCAACTTTGTACTTTTTGTTCAGCAACTCTCCTGTCCACATCTCTCACCACAAACAACCCTGCCTCTGGTAAATATTTTTGGATTTTACATATAAGTGATGTCCTGTGTTGTCTTTCTATGTCTGGCTCATTTTATTTAGCATAATATCTTTCATTTGCTGGAAATGATAGAGACCCCCATTTTAAATGTTGAATAGTGTTCAGTGGTGCATGTATGCCATGTTTTCTTTATGCATTCGTCTGATGATAACTACCTAGATTGTTTCCAAATTTTGGCTATTGTGAATAATATTTCAATAAACAAGGGAGTAGAGATACCTATTTGGCATATTGATTTCAATTTCTTTGGCTATATAATCAAGAATGGGATTTCTGGAACATATGGTAGTTCTATTCTTAATTTTCTAAAAAAAATGTATATTGCTCTCAATACTGGCTGTATTAATTTAAACTTCACCAACAGTGGACAAGTCTGCAACATTGACAACACTTTAATTTTGTCTTTTTGATAATAGCCATTCTTAATAGGTGTAATGTGATAGCTTGTGGTTTTAATTTGTACTTCCCTTTTGATCAGTGATGATGAGCAATTTTCATGTATTTATTTGCCATTTATAACCTTTATTTTAAGAAATGTATATTTAAGTCCCTTTCTCCTTCCTTCCTTCCTTCCTTCCTTTCTTTTCTTTCTTTCTTTCTTTCTTTCTTTCTTTCTTTCTTTCTTTCTTTCTTTCTTTCTTTCTTTCTTTCTTTCTTTCTTTCATACCGGTGATCAAACTCAGGTCCTTGTGCTTGCACAGCAGGCAGCAAAACCACTGAGCTAAATCTCTGGCCCATCTCTCTCTTTTTTTTTTGTAATGGAATTGTTGTCTTGCTATTGAGTTGTTTGATTTCTTTTTGTAATTTGAAAATTAGTCCCCCACCAGATTATGGCTTGGAAATATTTTCTCCCAATATATAGGTTGTGTTTTTACTCTATTATTTCTTTTTCTGTGCAGAAGCTTTATAGTTTTCTGTAATTGCATTTTGTTTGCTTAGATTTTTGTTGTTGTTGTTGTTGTTGTTATTTGTATCAGTTAAGGTTCACTAGGGTACCAGATTTATTGAAAAGTCTGAGATGAAAGGCTGAAGGATCTGTGCTGAAAGCTTGGAGACAGAAGTCCCAAAGTGATGGTGAAGACTTGAGCTCCTCTGAAGAAACCTAAGTGAAACTTCCTTCTTTCTCCTTTTAACTCCATTCAGACTATAAACCTCTTGATTGGTTCCGCTCACACTCACATTTAGGGTGGGGCTTCTGTCATCAGTAAATCTATTCAGCCACACCTAGAGCTATGCTAAACCCATCAGTTGGACATTTATTGCTCTAGCTGACAAAACAGTTAACTATCATTTTGCTGTTGTTGTTAATTCCTATTCTTTTGAGATTGTATACAAGAAATATTTTCCTAGACCAATGTTGTTGAGCACTTTCACTATGGTTTTTTTCTAGTAGTTTTATAGTTTCAAGATTTATGTTAAATCTTTAATCCACTTTGAGTTGACTTTTATTGTTTAAGTTGAATTTTATATATGTTATATTCTGTGTATTTTGAATTTTAGCTTGCGTATATGTTCAGTTTAATTTTTCTACTTGTAGATGTCAGTTTCGCCACACAATATATTGAAAAACAGGTCCTTTCTCCATCACATTTTTTTAGCACACTTATTGAAAATTAACTGACCATAAATGTGTGATTTCTGAACACTCTTGTATCATTGGCCAATATACCTGTTTCCGTGCCAGTAGTTTGCTGTTTAATTATGATAGCTGTGTAACACATTTTGAGGTCAGATAGCGTGATACCTCTAGCTTTGTTCCTTTTCCTTTAATAGCTTCCATAGGAATTTGATTACATAGAAACTTTGGGAAGTTGTTTTTCTTCTATTTCCATGAGCAATAACATGGGAATTTTAATAAGATTTCATTTTATTTATAGATTAATTTAGGTAATAAGGAAATTAAACAATATTAATTCTTCTGATCCTCGAGTACAGAATATTTTTGTATTTATTTGTGCAATACCTTTAGTACAGAGTTCTTTCACCTCCCTCATTAAATTTGCTTCCTTTTTAAAAATTCTATCATGAGCACATTGATTTCTTTCTTTTTTTTTTTTTTGGTACAGGGGATCGAACTCAGGTTCTTGTGCTTACACAGCAGGCGGCAAAACCACTGAGCTAAATCCCTGGCCCTAGTACATTAATTTCTTAATTGCTTTTTTATATAGTTTATTGTTAGTGTGAAGAAATGCTATGGATTTTGTGTTTGTTTTCATACTTTTGAAACTTTACTGAGTATGTTTGCTAATTCTAAAATTTTGTGTAGGAATTTCTGTATATAAAAAATCATGTCAGCAGAGAGTTTTGGTTTCTGCTTTCCTATTTGGATGCCCTTATATTTCTTTTTTGTTGTCTAACTGCTCTGGCTAGAACTTCCAGTATAATATTGAAAAGAAATCCCTGTCTTGATCCTGGTCTTAGAGAAAATGCTACCAACTTCTCTAAGTTGTATGTCAGCTTTGGGCTTTTCATATATGGTGTTTATTGTGTTAAAATACATTCCTTCTAAGACTAATTACTTGAGGGTTTTTATCACAAAAGCATGTTGAGTTTTGCCAAATTCTTTTTCTGCATTTGTTGAGGTAAAAATATGGTTTGTAATGTTCTTCTTATTTGGTAAAATAACCCTAGTACACCTAACAAAAAGGACATTCCCTGAGGCTACTTTCCTAATCTTCTCCATATCTCAATGGCCTTTGACTTTCTTCAATTTCCAAAAATTCTTCTAGATGAGCTCAATTCTTATTTCATCAAGTTTTCTTCACATTTTAGCCCCTATTGACTTAATAATACAAAAACTGCTAAGAAGAAGTCTAAAGGCCAGCATACTTAGTCCGTTTGAATTCTTGTATGCTGAGGTCAAAAGGTTCTCTATCCATTGTAAAGTAGCATTCTCAGTTTTATCTTTCTTTTATTGAAATCCTTGACCTAAGTAGAGATTTAGTGTCATTCCTTTGATTTCATGTTACCATATAAAAATTTAGACAGAGAAATTAAAATTTAAAGCACTATATGTTATATTATCCAAAACTTCTTGTATTAAATTTTTTTCTTGAATGGTTTCTGAAATTACAATCTAGGAAAGACTTGTCAAATATCTTAACATGCTTTCACTTAAAAGATAATAAAACTTTATTAAAATATAGTTACTTTACACTGCCTTGGTTTCTCTTAAATTCTAAGTAAAAACTAATGTTTAGTAACTAATCTTAAATGATTGATATAGTTGTCTCTTGTTCCTAATTTTCCTACTTGTCTTTAGAAATATTTTATCACCATACAAAGTCTAATTTTAAAAATTAAAATATCTTCTTTTATTATCAGTTTCCTCCTCTTTTTCCTATTTTTAAAATTTTCTTGTCACAAATGAGGTAATATGCTTTAGTGTGAAAGGAGGCAAAAGAATGTAGTATATTTTTACGGTAATTACAATGTCTATGATGAAAGCCTAAATCTTTTTATTCTTCCATTTAATTGTAGAGTTGCATCTTGGCATTTACATTGTTACCTTCTAACACTAAAAAGTATCCAACATCTATGTATTAAGTAATTTGTAATGCTGAGAAATAAATTTAAGTCATGTCTTGGGATATTTATATATGACTACCTCGGTAATAAGTGAGGCTTCCAATAACCTTTAAGTAGAGTGATTTCTACTCATTGGCACATTCCCAGAAGACGGAATAGGAAGTAGAAAAATTCTGAGGAGAAAATGTCTTTAGGATGGGTATTAGTAACATGACCAATGATAAAAGAAACCAAAACTAAAAAGGAGGTCCGTACTTGTAGGGTGAATAAACCATTATAAGATATTTGGCCTTTACTTATATAGAGAGGGAAGACACTGGAGGTCACTGAGACAGGGAGTGGCATGATCTGACATGTTTATACAGGAGTCTTTCTAATACCTTGTTGAAAATAGTCTTAAGATGTTATAGGAGGAAGAAAGGAGTTGGAGAATTATTGGTGTTATTAAGATGAGAAATGATGGGAGTTGACACTGGGATTTTAGTGATGAAGACGTTGAAAACGTTGTTACTATGATGGGTAAGTCAACTGAATTTGAATACTGGATATGAGAGAAATAGGAGTCAGGGACAGGGTCTTTGGATTAAGAGCTAGAAAGATAGACTTTTTTTGTTTTTGCTTTTTTTCCTTTGATAAAGAGGATGGATTAAGTAGGGTGGATATTATGGAAGATCTAAAATTAATTTGGATCTCCTTGGTCTAAAATATCAATTAGTAAACAAAATGAAGATATAAAGTATCTAAACTGGAAATTTATCAACTAAGCTAGAAATTATCTCATGTGCATAGCTTTATACTGTAATTTACAACCTTCCAAATATAAACAGAAATTTATGGTTAGCTTCTGGTCTGGATTTCTTTTCCCTTCAGACCTCAACCTTACTAAATCTCTTCAGTGACACACTTGCCACTTTGAACACCATCTGTTCAGCAAGGATTACATGGATCACTCTGCTTAAATTTGCAGTGCCATTCTCATTCCTAATAAAAGCTCTTCCTCTTCCTCTTTTATTTTTCTCTGTAGCACTTTATTTCACTATCTGACATAGCACATATTTGCTCATTTACTCATTATCTCCTCTACCTAGTAAATTCAATGAAGGTAACCATTTTAATCTACTTTTCCCACCTAGATGGATTCCCTTATTCTTACAACTGTGCCTGATACATCATCAACATGACACATATTTATTAAATGAATAAATGAATGAATGATTTAAACCATTAATGTGTTTTGGGAAAAATACTCTGAACAGAAAATTTGGGGAAGGGGAATTGTTTCAAGAAACATGAGGCCAAAGACATAAACAAAGGAAAAGCCATCTTTGGAAATCCAAAGAAAAGAAACCGAAAATGGATGGATCTTGAGAACATAATGCTAAGTGAAATAAATCAGACTCAGAAAGGTAAATTATCACCTGGTTACTTTTACATGAGAAGCTCCAAATATAAATAATTTAAAGAGCAAAATAAAAGAGCACTTGTAAGAAACAGGTAGATAAACTTGGTGGAAAAGGAAAGAGGATTTGGGGAAGGTGAAGGCAGTGGGGAAAGGGGAGGTAAAAATGATTGAGAATCAGTATGCATATGTACTGATTCCTGATGGTAAATGTAATTACCATGCATTGCAAACATATCAACAATTTATCAAAATTAAAAATGAGTAAATAATCCAAGTCCAAATTCTCTTCTGAGATTCAAGGAAAACTCTTTAACTGTGAGGCTGTGTAAAAATAAAAAAGAAAATTAAATACTTCCAACATAAAATGGCCCAGTGTAAACATTCTCATTCCAAAAGTGAGGAACAAGAAAATAGAAAGGAACTAGACCAAATCAAGACAGCATCCCACCAGGGAAACATTAAATCCTGAAGCTCACTGTGCAGCACCCAGGGGAGATTTGGGTGAGATATGAACTCCACAAAAGTGGGATGGACCTGCAATTGCATTGCAGATTGCCACCCACGTTGCCTTTTTCTTGGGCTGGCTTTCTCCACTGCTTGCAGCTTTTCTCAGGAGACATTTCACTCTCCTGGCATCTTCAGCTTCTTGGTGTTTCCATTTTACCTTTGGCTTCCCTTTCACAGTCTCTTACACTGCCCTCTCAAGGTTATACTTCCTAGCTTCCGGAGATTCTTTTGAAATCTGGGAGGAAGCCTTCATGACACCACAATGCTTCCATCTTGTGTGTCTGAGAAACAAGCACAACATGGATGTAGCCAAAGCCTAGCACTTTTCAAGTAGTAGGCTGGTCTCCTTGAATCACGGCTTCAGAGGCCTCTGAGTGCCTGGAAGGCTGAACCTGGGGAGACACTTTCCTCTATGGGACTGAATAAATAGGACACCCTGGGGCTCTTTTCTGACAGTAAAGTCTTTTAGTCTTGTTTACCCTTTTACATTCTTAAGATTATGAAGTTTGGGGTCCAATTCCCAAGATCCCTTTAAGCCACCTTCCCTGTTGCTCTGATGCAAAGTAGTTGACTTCAGTCTTTTCTGTCACCATGTTCTGCTGGGATCCAACTTTGCAGGTGCTTCCTTTCTATTGGAGCTCCAAATTTTTCAAATCATTCACCTCAGCTTTTTTTTCTCTTAATTCTCATTATAGATCTTGATAAAAGAAGTCATTAGCATCCACACCTCAGCCTGAAGATTAGGCAGACTTGACATTTCCTCTGCCAGATTAGTCTACCACCTTTAAATTCACACTCATACAAAGTAATAGGATATGGGCAAAATGAGAGCAAATTCTTCACCAGAGTGAAACACACATGGTCTCTAGTCCAGTTTCCAATAGAATTCTCAAACACAACTGAAACCTCATGAGCATGGATTTCACTGTCTGCATTCCTATTAGCATTTTGTTCTTCTGGGCTCCAGTGGGAATCACTCAGCAAGCCTGACTTAAAGAAGTTTACTGCTCTACAATCTGATTAGTACCTGAGAGTGTCATTGTGTCACTGTGTCAAAGTGTCATTGTGAGGAAATGCTTCTCAGTAGCTGCAGCATTAATATATTGAGCCAGCTAATTCTGTTGTGGAGGCAGTTCTGTGTTTTGTAGGATATTTAGTAGCATTTCTGTCTTCTACCCAGTAGATGCCAGCAGTACACACCTCCCACTCCAGTTATGATAAACAGACGCACCAAGAGCTTGCTAAGTAACAATGAGATTTTGTTTTGAGTATTAGGGGTGAGTTAAAGTCAAGCACAGTGCCAACCTTCTTTCTTGGGAAAATATGTTCTTTCTGATTGGATTCTGCCTGTTTATTTGATGTTGAAATACTTCTTTTAATAAGATGATTCTGCTAGTGGAGTGTAAGTTTTTTGGGGATGAAGCTTTTTCTTTCTTTTTATTTTTATTTCCAATGTGTGTGTTTTATGCCCTTACTTTGTAAAACAGAACAATTTGGAAACATATGTTTATTCTTCTTTTTTGTTTTGTCTTAATTTCACAGCCTATGAAATCCAATGGTTAAGAACTTTTGGCAAAAATCATTATATCTCCTTTTTCACTTTGAAAATGTTTCCAATTACTATAGCTTGTTTGTGAGCTGTTTGCATTGAGGCTTCAGTCTAAATAGTGTATCTTTCTGAATGATTTCTCTAAGCTAAATGGAATTTTACCTTTGAAAGTTTATCTAACAGAAGCCTTATTTTATTTTCATTTTCTGCTCATCTATAAGCATGACTTCATGTATATCCTATCTTTATAGTCAGTTAGGCTCATGTGTCAGATGCTGCCTATTGAGAATTTCCAGTTCCTGAATGGAATTTTATATGAAAAACTCTTGTCAGCTGTTAAGTGCCTTTCTAACCCAGATGTCTGCCTCACCAAATTCCCATTCAGAAGATAAGAAGAATTACATTTTGTTTACTTAATTTTGGTATGTGTTCTGACCATATGGATTGAGTTTATACAAATTTAGTTTATTGTTAGTGTAGCTGATGTACAATAGGCATGATTATTGACCCTTTGTTTTCATTGTGTAGCAGCAAAGATGTCCTTTACATATTTTGAATCTTAAGCATTAACTGTGCCAAATTTAACCTAAATATTGTTGTTTATCTAAAGGGGCTTGATTCCAGGTCCCCTAAAATCCAAATTTTGTATATGTTCAAGTTCCTTATCTAAAATGGCATAACATTTGCATATTATCTGTTCACATCCTCTTATATACTTTAAATCATTTCTAGATTATTTATGGTATCTGATATAATATATATGGCAAGTAAATACTTGTTATACCATATTATTTAGGCTATAAAGACAGGAAAAAAGAACCTATCTGTGTTCAATACAGATGTAATTTTATTCTTTACAAATAGTTTTGATCCACAAATGACTGGATCTTTGAATGTGGAACTTACAGATATGGATATCAGATTGTAAATATATAAGATAATTTTAATGGAATGATATGAAATGAATTAAATTACCTGCATTCCATGTAGAGAGAAGAAAACTTTAATTAAAATGTAATACATAATAAAGTTGCTTGGAAAAGTATGAATACTACATGTACTGTTGTGATAAGCCTACCATAAAAATAAGCTAGATATTTTTAGTACATAAAATCATATTTGAGAACTGTTTGTATATGTGCTGGTGATGAAAGCCCAATGTTTGAGAATTGTTTGAATTATAAGAATAACATCTCAACCTTATGATTTTCTAGAGAAATTCTCTAATATTCTTTCACATATTTTCTTCTTGATCATTAAAGAAAAATCACAAAAGAAATGACAAACTAGATATGCTATGAATAAGGGAAAATATTAAAATACTGTACTATCAACTCATTTACAGACAAACTGTAATCTTTTCTAGGCATATTTGAATTGTAGCTTGAGAATTTCTCTGGCCCATGTGATTGAATGACAACTAGTTAAATTACCGCAACAAATAACAACTCTTGGCTTCCACCTCAGTGCTTTTTCAACTGTGTTTCATTTCCCCTTCCTCTTTATCCATTTACCCTTCCTCAATTATTTTCCTCTGTGAATTATTCCTTGTTACCAGAAGCATTTTGTTAATAATCTTGAATAAAAATAGAACCTGAAAGTTTCAAAATGTGTTATCATTTTATTCTTGTTTGACAAATCTTTTTAGCTCTTTTTTTTTTTTATTATTGATGGTACTTTGAAATTCTAAGGCTAAACCTTCATATCTAATAGACTAGTACTTGCTTGAAGGGATTCTTTGCAAGTTCTTCTATCTTGATTTTTCATGTATTGCTTCAACTTTTGAGTTGTCATGAAGAGCACAAAAAGGTATTTATCACTTCCTACTGGAAGAATACATGGTGATGTTCATCTTATCAGAAGAGTCCAGTAAGTCTTGACACCTGAAAGCTAATTTCTAAATTGTTCCATTGTTTTCCTGTCCTATGAGATCCCAAGGATTTTACATCTTAAAATAAATCAATACAGGCAAATATATTAAGAAAAATATTTAGGCAATTCCATGTTAACTAATATTCCTAGAGCCAATTACATCCATTTCTTACATGAATATGCCTACATTTTGACAGGCACTCTAGAATTTTGGAGCCACATTCAATCTGATAAATTTCAAGGCATTGCAGAGTGCTTGAGGATCCAAAATGAATATTATTATTATTATGAAAAACTAATTCTTGTGAGAATTGTCTTGTACTCTGCAGAACATTAAATATTTTTATGTAGTATTCTGATGGGCTTTGGAGGGAGCCCAGAAAGAAGGTGGTAGACTGTGGATTTAAGTAAAGTGTACAAGAAATAAATTGTTCTCTAGTGAAATACATTTAAGTCTTGGAGTGAATAGTTTGTATTGTTTAAATATTTATTTTAAAATAATTTTAGAATGGTAGAGAAGTTGAAAAAAAGAATAGAGAGGGTTCCCATGTACTTTTTACTGAGTTTTCCCAAATGTTAACATCTTATGCAACCAGGGTCCATTTATCAAAACCAAGATATATTTATCCAGTGTTAGTTTTATACTACAAACTAAAGTACAGACTTTATCCAGATTTCTAAAAAATTTTCACTAATGTCCTTTTTTCTATTCTAGCATCCAATTCAGGATTCCACATTTTATTTATAATTCTTCAGTGTTAACTTGTTTTCTATGACCTTTATATTTCTGAAGAGTACAGATTTAGTATTCTATAGAATTTTCCTCAGTTTGTATGTCTTCTGTTTATCATGATTTTAAGTCTTAGGCATTTTTAAAGGAAATGCCACAGAACTAAGGCGTCATTCTTGGTCTATCAAATCAGGAGGTTCAAAATATTGATAGTTCTCACTTTTGGTCATATTTGTCTTTTTACTTAGTTAATATTTTGATTGCTAGCTTGCTATAATATAAAATTGTTATTTATTTTGTTCTTTTTAATTGATAACACTAGTTTTCACTGTGGTATTGCCTAATAGTGATTTTTGTACTACTCTTGTTTCTTTTACATTTGTTACTTGGAATTATAAGGAAAATCTGTCATTTCTCCAAAATTTGTTCATTCAATTATTTATTTCTATTACTTTGGATGTCTGGATATTTACTCCACTCTATGGATTTTAACTGTCTTTTATTGAACAAATTGTCCCTCATTTGGTATAGGAAAATGATAGAGGTTGGCTTCTGTTTCTTTTTTAACAATTATTTTGTCACCATAAGATGGTGTCACCCTAAGATGGTGTCACCATAAGATGAATCAAGCTCAGAAAATTTGTGTATTCTTCTAGCTGACTTTTTACCAAAATCTGGTAGTACCTACTCAGGGCAAGCAACCACTTGTATCATATCTCCTCCAGAAGGCATCTATCTCTCCTTAGACTTCAGGTTAGTTGGTTGTCTTGAGACTTCTGACCAAGATAGCTTTAATTTTCCATTCATCTTGAAAAACCTTTAGACAACATTGTTCCTATCTATAGATCTCTTTCTTTCCTATTCTTAGTGCATTTACTTTAGAGAATTTACAATTTTTTGTTCTCTGCCCCTTTGAGATACTGTATGTTTGTCCCAGCCTCTTGCCAATTTTAAAACAAAAGTGTATTAGTCAGTTTTCTCATTGCTGGGATACAAAACCTGTCACCTGCAGTTTAAATGAAGAGAGTTTTAATTTGACTCATATGCCGGGGATTCAGTCCATGGATAGCTGGGTCCAAGGCAGGAACATCAGAGTAGAAGGGCCTGATACAAGAAAGCTATTCACCTCCTGGCAGCCAGGAAGCAGAGAGAGAAGGGAGGGACCTGGGAGGGTGGTATATCCTCCAAAAGCACACCCTCAGTGACACCTTTTTTCCATCAGTCCCCACCTCCCAAAAGCATTATTTATGAACTTATCAATGGATCAATCTACTGATGATTACACTGTCCCCATGATGCAATCAACTTTTAAAAGTCCTACCTCTGAAGACTTGCTATTTTAGGGGGCATTTTATGTCTAAACTATTATAGGACTATCTTACTTAAGGACCTGAGAACCATTCCTTTTAGATAAAATTCTCAAAAAGATAGGGCCTCTATTTTCCAATCTTTTCAAACAATGGAAGCCTAAATTAGAAAATCACCAATTAGCAAACGCAGCCCTTGTAATCATATTGACCAACCTTGCCTCGAATGTCCTCCAGTATCTTTACACAAGCTCACTCAGGTGCTTAAACTCTTTCTCACCATTTATTTCTTTCAACAGAATTGAATTCAATCACTCTCTCTATTGCAAATGTCTTGAATAAATTTTTCTTTATCTGTTTAACTTGTGCAATTTTTCTTTGCTACCTCTAATAGACTTAAAGAAAAAGCCACAATTTGCACATTTTCTGACTTTAGCTGTTGTAAATGTGGGGGAAAATGGCTTTTCTCATTCTCTACATCATTATTTCATTTCCCATTTGCTGTCAGAATACTAATGGGGTGGTGCTTATGGCTACTGCGTTTACGCCAATATAACTTGCTGATTATTGTCCTAACCTTACTTTCAAAGTTTGCCATAAGGTATTTCACTTTTATTATTATTTTCACATCATTGTAGTATATCAGTAGTCTTGAAAGCAAAAGACATCATTCTATTTACAGCACTCTTTTTTTAGCAATGGTATTTCAATTTATACAATTTAGTAATTTTCCATCGCTGAAAATTAAATGAACACTGGCAATGAACTGCACTTTTTTTCCCAATCAGAAATGTGTTTTAAGTAAAAATTGTATTTTAATGATAATTAAATAATTTTAAGTTATTTTCAGTGCAAATTTGTAAAATCCCCTTGTTAACTGTCAATACATTTATAAATTTTCCCATATACACAAATGACACATATTTCTGAAGATTTTAGGATGTCATATCAAGACAATAAGTGAGAAAGTAATAGTCATGGATAAGTCTTAAATGAAAGAAATAAGTCAATGAAGGCAGATATGTGCATTTAAAAAATGTAGGTTAAAGGGATATAAATCCTCCAAAATTTAAAAAGTCTTTGAGGGACTTTCCAAAGAATGAAAGGTAAGAAGACTGATTCTGATTCATTTAAATTTCAAAATATGGGAACAAACAGTGGTCTTAAATTAAAAAGTAATAGAAATACAGATAATTATCCAGCCATGTTGTAAAAAGAAATAATATTTATTAAGATTCTAATTTGATATACAACTGTTTTCTTTTACAAATGGTAAATAATTCATACATTATACAAAAAATGTAAATGTTCATTTTTATTTGGTCAATATATACATAATTATAATAATGTAATGAAAATAGATTTTGCATATTCTTTGCATGTGGGTATAACTATGGGTATTATACCCACTTTTAAGATAAAGGAACTATGATCAGCAGCACATTTATTCAGGCTGTTAATTATTTTACTATATTAAATGTTAACATGTACATATTACATATATACATACTTTAATTTATATTATATTCCTGAAATTATTATTTTAGCAAGAAAAATGTTTAGATAAAATGAAATGTTTAGATTCCTACTATTGGAAGATAAATTTGTTATTATTGTATCCATTGTATATTTTATAAAATTATATTCATTGCAAAATATTATTAAGAAGAAAATATGCATAGAAACTATAGACATAATTCTTTCTATAATTATACCTATTTTGTGGCATACTAGTCATGCTCCTTTTCAAGATTTAAATGACAAAAATATTCAGAGAATTTGTTTTCAAATTATATTCCTTACCAACTAAAAAGTTCTAAATATAATTTGATCTTTTCTGCATGAGGATATTTCAAACTCCTTGAAAGAAGTTGGGCAATATAATTCTATTATGCAGTAGACATCCACAAATTCTGGCTGAGTGATGATGTTGTAGATAAGTTGTGTCAGTATTATGACCTAACAAAACTCTGCCATGCTGTAATACAATGACAAGATGAGTGTGTCCTCACATAAGCATGAAAACTTATTCATGAACAGACAGATCCCCCTTATCTAAGAGTCATGTTTCTCTTTGATTGTCCTCTCCATCCTTGTGGCCAGTCTATGAAACCTCCTGTCTACTTCCAACAACTTTAATGTACTCTGGAGCATAAAATTCAGGTAACTAAATTTTCTTATTTTGTGTACAGAGTAAAAGTTAGAAGGCTCTGAGTCATGTTGCAAAGGCAGCCTTTTGAATAAAATTAAGGAATCTTTTGGCATGTAAAAGGGAATTGTCCAGGCTTATTGTATTCTGGGAGAAGAGAAGAAAGAAAGAAAGAGGAGGGGAGGAGGGAGGAAAGAAAGGAAAGGAAGAAAGGAAAGAACTGGATGTGTACTGAAATTGCAGCTTTCATTTTGAAAATCAGGATTTCATCTCCTTTTTGCCTAGTTTTTATTTCTTCTATTCTCCATTAATAGAACCACAATATCATCATCACACTACATAAAATTTATGATTATCTTCTACCCAATCTATATTAAATCTCTCTAGTTGTCTCCTACATGTGCTTTTCAGCCTTTTTTCTGCCAAGTTTGATACAAATTTGGCTCACAGATCAAATATCACTATTTCTGGTATAAAAGAAAAAGAATTGGAGAGGATCTTCTTTATAGAAGGGATGTATGTGTCCTCTATGGATCTAATACTGATAATTGTCACATCTAGATATATTAGTAATTTGTACTTTATACCATTATTATTTAAATGAAATATTTTGTTTTGTTTTGTTTTGTTAAAGACCAGGTCTCATTAAGTAGTTCAGGCTGGCCTTGAACTCACTGTGTAGCCCAGGCTGGCTTCAAACTCACAGCGATCCTCCTGCCTCAGGCCCCCAAAAGCTGGGATTACAGATATGCACCACTATGTCCAGCTAATTGAGATAAATTTTTGAAAGCACCTAGTGGTGACTGCTGTATGAGAGGCATTAACAATTACTAATTAACATCATTAATACCTTAAGATATAACTAACTATTCGATAATATGAGCCTGATACTAATAGTTAATTCTTTTTTTTTTTGGTACCGGGAATTGAACTTGGGTCCTTGTGTTTGCACAGCAGGGAGAGAAACCACTGAGCTAAATCCCCAGTGACTAATAGTTAATTCTTGTTTCACCTATTCCTTTCTTATCTTGAGTAAAATAATTCAATAAGGAATTTTTGCTAGAAGTACTGTCTTGAATCTTATTTTGAAAGTTTCATAGCCATTGAAATTGATTGATGGCATATAATAAATTATTCATAGAAGTACTTAAAACCTTCAGTAGAGGTGTCACTTAGTAACTTAATGTTTCATTGTTGTTCTACTGTGAAAAAGAACTAGAATTCTGGAGAAGTTTTAATTTTTCAAACTATTGCCCATCTTTTGACCCTTATCTTGTCAGAGATAAACGTCTATTGATTGTAATTCATCGTGTGTATTGCGATGTTATTAAGGAAATGGAGTGCGACCGATGAGCTGCCTGTCCATGACAGGGTCAGCCTCAATGTTATCCAGCAATCAACTCTGTTCCCTACAGGGCATGTGGGTAGCAGTTGGAATTGTCATTTTGTATCTAGGGAAACAAACAGAAGGATTAAGAGTTATTCAAGGTCACATAGGACATCACTGGCATCCAAGCAACAGAACTTAGGATACATTTAACCAGATCACCTCTTGAGTGATTTTAACTTTAGTATGAAGTTAGTAATTTTCCAGAAAATACTATTTTATATCTCCATATTTTTTATTAGAACCAGCGTCAAAATTTTATTATCTCTTTAATAAGAGTATGAAAAGAGGCCCTAGATAAACCTCATTTCTATTTTTGAGCTAGTTTAGTGGGTTGATAGCTTATAATTTACTTAACATGCTTGCATATTACTTCTGATTTCAGAAGTAGTGAGCTGTGTCTTCATTTATGTGCAGCACCATATGCCGGCAGTAGTAAAAGTTACTCTTCTTTCAACTCTTTGCATAGGGCACATTTCTTGAGAGGAAAAGAAAAACATGAACTATTTTCAGACAGTAAAGAAAAGAACGTGTGTAGCTCATTAATTAAAAAGTTTCATGCACTTAATTTGCTCCTACAAAGAAAATTAAATAAATTTTAAAAATAAGAGCTAGAATATGAATTTATTTTTATAATTTTCCTATGGAATAAGAAATAGCTGTCATTTATTGGACATTCAGTATGTGTCAAGCATTATTCTAAGGAATTTAAAGGACATTTCAAATCAAGAAGCTTCATTATTTATTTACTTTAATTTGTTAGAATTAGGCATGGTTAGTTAATTTGGAGATTTTTACAGACACCAAGTGATTTTAGACCCTGGGTTAGGCTTGTGATAAACAGACAATAAAGGACAGGAAATTGGCACTGATTTCTTTACCTTTATTTTTTGTTTGGATTTTGTTGACCATTCTTATAATTGTTTTCCTTCATATGTTTAGGTATTTTGCTATTGTATACTATTGATTTGGTAAAGTATATTTTCACCATTCTGGAGCTTTTATCCAGAATATTTCAGTTTTTTAGGAGATTTCTACTTGTACCTTCATCTATAGGTGTCCTATACACTAATATCTAGAAATACATAGATAGATATTGCATGCATCACATATTCTATGTGAATAATCTAATAAATGAATCCCATTTACATGATCTATTCATTCCAACAATTTTCTTCTCAGACTTATTTACTTACCCTACTACTAGACTGTACCTTTGAGCTGAAATTTCTTTTCAATGACACCATTACATGGACGATCTCATGAAATATTATAATCTTCAGATTATCAAATAATTTTTACTTCAAGATTATTTTTTATTTGACAAAATGTAATAGGCTCCAGGTGCTAAGGTTGTGAATATGATTGTTTAGGGATATAGGATATTTTCTACACATCCTGCATCACACATTGTGAAAGAAAGATACAGTTTGCATTTGGTTTAAAATATAACATATCCAAAGAATCCATATCATGCCTAAACACATTAAATTTACTGTACAGGGAAGAATAGCAACTCAATATTCAGTATGATAATTAGGGGGCTGTGCCTGAATAAACCTTGTCCATAAGGTTCTTGTTCTTTCCCATAACAGTTTAAATACATATATAGACCTGAATATATTTATATGTTATATATACATCTACGTCATTGTGATCTTTATATTTGCTTTATGTATATGTGATTTATAAATGCACACCATTATTGTTTTTAATGTATTCGCAGTAATATTGTAAGGATCTACCAAATCATATATGCACATATAGACAGACATGGTTTCATTTCAAGTGAAATTGTTATAATTGAAATGAACTATTAGTATTAATATTAATAGTCATATTTTAATATTAAATAGATTTTTATTTGAAAAAATAAAACAGGAAAGTTTTGATTAAATGACTTAAACTATGAAATATCTCTGATTTTAAATGAATATGTTTTATGGTTACAATATAATGACCACTTCTTGCAAAAATATTTCCTACATAGGAGAATGATTTTAAATCTAATTATCATCTTTTTTAGGCTAAGATGACTCAACTGCCTGAGGCAGAAAAGGAAAAGATTGCTGAGCAAGTTGCTGATTTCAAGAAAGTAAAGAGTAAGTTGGATGCTGAGATTGAGATATGGGATGATACAAGCAACGATATCATTGTTCTCGCCAAGAAGATGTGTATGATTATGATGGAAATGACAGACTTCACAAGGTAATTATGTGCAAAATGATGTGTAATGTTAACATTGGTTAGAAACATTTGTCACATTACTGAAATCTCAAGCTTCTCTGAGTGGCAGTTGCCAAATTCAAGTGGTAGGGGAAAAATAAATAATATAAAATTAGAAAGTCATAGGTGTATAATTCTAAGTGATTGGTAGATATGGAAATACTGCAGTTTCTCAAAAATTGCCAAGGAATTTCAACACCACTTTCTATACTATCACCTTCCTTTGGCCAGGAATCTTCCCAGTGTATCAATATTAGCATGATACATTTACCAAAAAGAAAAAAAAAAGAAGAATAAACTAAGTTATGGCCATCATAGACAATATCCAAATGGTTGATTTCTATATCTATATAATTTTAGTTATAATGATTTATAGCTTTGTCAAGGGTAAGTGGTGTCTTCTGCTCCAGAGACAGCTACTACATGTGTATAAAAGTACAATGACTTAATGACAGCCAAGAAGTAATCATACATCATACTTGTTTTATCTTTAAAATGTCATTTCATAGAGCTAATCAAATACCAGTAAAGTATATAGTGCTTGCCTACAAGTTACTAACATGTACAATGCTACAACAATTAAAATAATTTAGTCTTGTGTAGTTAAAAAGCCAAAGAATAAAAAAAAACTTGAAGCAGACATATTGCATTTGAGAAACCACTTATATTGACACATATGTATTAAATTCTAAAACAATTTTCAGATGAAGTAATGAGATAAATTTACTTTTAAAATCATAACTAATGGAGAAAACGTGCATAAGTTTTTCATTGATCTTAAGATTTACAAACACTTTCTCAGGATTTCACAAAAAGAAAGAACTCATGAAGAATTTTTATATTGAACTAGTTTTAAAAGTTTTATATAACAATAGAATGACCTACACGATATCAAAATGCAAATGGAAAACTTGCTAAAGGATTATAAGAATAACAAAATATGTGATGCTATTTATATTATTATATAATT
>NW_004624754.1:426482-451981 GCF_000247695.1 Heterocephalus glaber | reverse complement strand
ATGTTATATTAAAAATAAATACTGTTTCAATATTTATGTTACTTATAAACAAATATTGTATCTGGGAGACAACATTATTTTTTTGGTGTGCTGTAATATGCTCACATTTCTTTTCGTGAGATGGTGTGTTAGAGTTATAATAAGATATTGGGCTTTTTTTATTAATAGTCTCCCTGTAAAAAGTGAATTTATTTTACTTTTTGGAGTCTTGAATCCCTGGAAATATTATTTAGTAATATGAAAGAGAAATGTTTTAACATGAAAAAATGTGATTCTAACTGCTATTTATTTTTATATAATAAAAATATACACTTATTCTATCAATATAAATAATAAGCAAAAATCAAATTAAACATGTTAGTAATTGCCTTTTAAAATTAAGTAGGAAAGCACAAATATACTCCTATCTGAAATCTTCCATTATCTATTTTTACTGAATTTATAAGAGAATGTGGTGAAATGGTTTGTCAATTTCCAAGTGGCAGAACAATTCTGTATTGCACAGATTTGCAGGGATTTCAAGTGGATAGATTTAAATTATGCATTGTCTTAGGCTGAAGGTGATTAAACTATTTGAAATATAGAAAAAATAAAGATTACCTAAATGAGAACAAGTAGAGACTGCTCATACCATAAAAAATGAGTCAGCCAATATCACTTCCTTTTTGCTTTTCTATGAACTTCTTTTATATTTGACAAATTATATTTGTATGATTTATGGGGTACAATATGATGTTTTGCTTTATGTATACCTTAGGGAATGATCAATTCTGGATAATTAGGATGTCCATCACCTTAAACTTTTATTGTTTTTGTCATGGTGAATATGTTTAACTTCTAGCTTTTGGCAGAGATTCAAAGGCAGGCAGGGGAAAAGGAAAACTTAAAAAAAGCCCAAAACTTCAGGTATTTTCCCACTGGAGATTATTGATATACAGAAGTTAACTAGAAGGTGGGCAGTCTAGAAGGTGGAGTAACTAGAAGCAGCAAATCATATGTGATTGATTTGTGGAAACTGTTTGATTATCTATGCTACTTACCTGGAAATTGAGATAAATACAGGTAATTTTGCAGCCTCTGATTAATTTCTGTTCATACTTAATCAGTTGTTAAAGAGGTTATATTTTAGCTTCTTGGACTAGTTACTCCACAAAGTTGTATCAAAATTCTGTTCTCAATAATCCATCCCTTGTCCATTTATATGTTAAATCTCTAAGAAATGTAGCAGATAAGCATTTATTTAGGATGGTTATATATAGATATCTTTGAAACAATGCTGAATTAACTTTATATTTTTTAAAATTTATGATTTATAAGTCACTTATTTAAAAAGAGAAAAGAGAAACAGTGAGACATTCCAGTGGATGGCGTTTGTGAGCAAAACTAATTTTGTCAGCCTTATTCTTACTGTGTTTCACGAACCTCTAATCGGTGTACTTGGGATTTGTTTACTCTTCTATAGTACTTTTAAGAATATATTCTATACATAGGCTATGTTTTTCACATCTGAAATCTTGAAACCCCACTCCTATGTCTCTTTTGTAAAGTTTTTAAATCTTTATTTGCAATCTTATCATGCTGTCATATGAGATCCTTTCAATCTCCCCTCAATTTTATTTATCCCTTTCATTTTATTTTTGTATTCAACTAGACCACTTGACCCATATTTTAGACAGTTTCCCATGAAAATCTTGATCTCCAGTGCGTGTGCCCATATAATATGAAAGAAAACTCAACGTTGCCTCAATCCAGGACTTGGATTCTTCTGTTTCTCTCTTGGACTTTGTATTACGGGTTGCAACCACTTTTTCACTAATGACCAGATATGTGTTTGTACCAGGAGATATTGTGAATGGAGGAAGTCTCAGAGTGACAGTATACTGTATTCTTGCTACTCTGGTATATAGTTGCTCAACCTACTGTAGCTGCTTCAGCCATTTTTTTTTGTACATTTTAGGTATACAGTACAGTTGTATTCATCATTGGGAACTTGTACCTTTACATGATGTATCTTGATTTTTATTTTTTCCCCTTCCCCTGCCCTCCCTTCAATCCCTCCACCCCTCCTTATTTACAGAGACTTTGTTTCCATTTTTTACTTTTCTTATATTTTTTCCTTTCCCTTCTTTCCTTTCCCCTACTGCTCCCATTTCCCGTGCAGCTTTAGAAATTTTCTTTCTATTTCACATTATGAATTATACATTTTGATCCTCATTTACACTTTTAGTTTCTTATACTAGAGAAAGTATTCATTATTTACACATGTGTATCCTATTTATTTCAATTAAAAGTATGGCCTCAATGTGAATCCATTTAGCTAGATATATCTCTAGTTTCTCATTATTTATGACTGAGTAGTACTCCATTTTATAAAAACACATCACATGTTCTTTATCCAGTCTCCAATTGATGGGCAGTTGGGCTATTTTCAAGCTTTAGCTATTACAATCTGTGCTATTGGGAGTGTGCATATATTTCTGTGGTATGATTCTTTTAATTCTTTTGGGAAGATACACAGTAGAGGAATAGCTGGGTCAAATGGGACCTCTAATCCTGGTTTTTTGAGGTATCTCCAAATTGATTTTCACAGTGGTTGCACCAGTCTGCACTCCCACCAACAAAGGAGAAGGGTTCCTTTCTCCCAAAACCCCTCCAGCATTTGTTATTGGTTGATTTCTTGATAGCAGCCATTCTTTCTGGGGTGAGGTGGAATCTCAGTGTTGTTTTCATCTGCATCTCTCGAATGACCAGTGATGTTGAACATTTTTTCATGTTTATTTGCTGCTTTTACATCTTTGTCTGAGAAATATCTGTTCATTTCAGATGCCCATTTTTAATTGGGTCTTTAAATTTGGAGGTCTGATTTATTTAAGTCCTTTATATATTCTAGATAGTAGTTCTTTGTCTGAGGAATAACTGATCATTTTTTTCCCACATTGTAGGTTCTCTTAACTCTGTTGGTGGTTTCTCTTGCAGTGCAGAAGCTTTTCAGTAAGAAGAGATTCCAGCTGGTGATTCTTTATGCTAGTTCCCCTGCTACTGAGGTTTTGTTCATAAAATCTTTTCCTATGCCAATGTCTTCAAGAGTTCTGCCTAACCTATCTTCCAGCAAGTTTAGTGTTTCTGCTTTAATATTTAGATCTTTGATCCACTTTGATTTTAGTTTAGTGCATGGTGAAAGACAGGTATCTAGTTTTAATCTTTGGCAGGTTGAAATACATTTTTTCCAACACCATTTATTAAAGAGACTGTCTTTCTTCCAGTGAGGATTGTTGACTTCTTTGTCAAAGGTGACATAGCTGAGTATGTCTGCAGTCATTTCTGCATCTTCTAATCTATTCCACTGATCTTCAGATCTGTTTCTTTGCCAGTACCATGCTGTTTTTATGACAGTAGCTTTGTAGTATAGTTTGAAGTTGGGAATTGTGATACTCCCTGCCATGTCTCTGTTACCTAGAATTGCTTTGCTATTCTGGGTCTCTTTTGGTTCCACATGAAGTTTTGGATTGTTTTGAAATATACTTTTGGGATTTCAATCAGGATTGTATGGAATCTGTATAGCAGTTTTGGAAATCTGGCCATTTTCACTATATTGGTTCTTCCTACCCAGGAACAAAGGGGATGTCTTTCCATTTTCTTATATCCTCTTTGATCTCTTTTTTCAGAGTGCTATCATTTTCAATGTAGAGGTCTTTTGCTTCTTTCATTAGATTGCTTCCTAGATATTTCAGTTTTTTGGATGCTATTGTGACAAAAATTCTTTCTCTAATTTTTCTCTCAGTGAGTCTGTTATTTGTGTACAAGAAGTCTATTGATTTTTGAGTGTTGACTTTGTACCCAGCTACTCTACTGAATCTTTCAATTAAATCTAGAAGTCTTTTAGTGGAGTTTTTTGGGTCTTCTATGTAAAGTATCATATCATCAGCATATAATGACAGTTATAGTTAACTTCTTCCTTTCCTATCTTTATTCCTTTTTTTTCTTTCTCTTTTCTAATTGCTATGGCTAATGTTTCCAGAACTATATTGAACAGGAATGGTGATAGTGGACATCCTTGTCTTGTTCCTGATTTTAGTGTGAAGGATTTCAGTTTTTGACCATTTAGTATGATATTGGCTGTTGGCTTTTCATAGATGGCTTTTATCAGATTAAGATAGAGACTGTTTATTCCAATTTTTTGTAGGGTTTTTTTTCAAGAATGTTTGTGGGATTTTTTCAAATACTTTTTCTGCATCTATTGAGATGATCATATGGTTTTTGTCCTTGGCTCTATTAATATAGTGTATTACATTTATTTATTTGTGTATGTTGAACCATCCCTGCATCCCTGGGATGAATCAAACTTGGTCAAGGTGTATAATCTTCTTGATGACCTTCTGCATTCTCTTTGCCAGTATCTTATTAAGGATTTTTGCATCTATGTTCATTAGTGAGATTGGCCTATAGTTCCCTTTTTCGATTGGGTCATTCTCTGCTTTGGGGATCAAGGTGCTGCTTGCAGCAATGAATTTGGGAGTATTGCTTCCCTTTCAATTTCATTGAAGAGATTAAACAGTAATGGCAGTAGTTCCTCCCTAAACTTGTTGTCGAATTCAGCAGTGAAGGCATCATGGCCCAGTATTTCTTTGTTGGTAAGTTTTTAATGATGTTTTCAATTTCATTGATTGATATTGGGTTGTTTAGAATTTTTAAGTGTTCTTCATTCAACTTTGGTATTTCATACATATCTAGGAATCTGTCCATTTCTTTTATGTTTTCCATTTTATTACAGTACAGGTTCTTGAAGTAGGTATTCATAATCCTCTGGATTTCTGCTGGATCTGTTGTGACTTCACCATTTTCATTCCTGATTGCATGGATTTGCACCTTTTCTTTCCTTTTTTTTTTTTTTTGATAAGGTTGCCTAAGGATTTTTTGATTTTATTTATTCTTTTGTAAAATCAACTCTTGGCTTCATTGATTTTTTGTACTGTTCTCCTAGTCATCATTGCATTGATTTCTGCTCTGATGTTCATAATTTCCTCCCTTGTATGACCTTTGGGTTTGTTTTGCTCTTCTTTTTTTAGGAGCTCGAAGTTGAGTGTTAGGTTGTTTTTTTGAACTTGTTCTGTTTTCCTAGTATGGGCATTCATTACTATGGATTTCCCTCATAGAACTGCTTTCATTGTGTCCCATAGATTCTTGTGTGTTGTATTAGCATTGTAATTTAACTGTAGAAACTAATTGTCTAATTTCTTCTTTAATTTCCTCTGTGACCCATTGGTTGTTCAGGAAAGTGTTATTCAATTTTCGCATGTTTGTGGAGTTGTTGTGGTTTCTTATGCTATTGATCTCCAGTTTAATTGCACTATGGTCTGATAATATACAGGGGATAACTTCAATTCTTTTACATTTACTTAAATCTATTCTCTAAGATAGCATGTGTCTATTTTGGAGAATGACCCATGTGGAGCCAAAAAGAATGTATAGTCTGATTTTGTCTGCTTCATCCATTGTTAATTGGAACAGCACAAACACAGATTGTGTGTCATGCACAAGTGAGTACATACATGTGCTTTGTTGCTTCATCCTCTTTTTAGTGCACCTTTCTCCTACTTTCTGTATTCTACTTTGACTATAGACCATTGTCTCCACCTGCCTCATCCTTCACTTGAAGTAAGTACTCTTCTCAAAGGCTGAATTTCTGATTTACAGTTTGATCTCAGTGTCCATACTTTAGCCATTTCAGATTATTTGGCTGGTTCTGTTCTTCTTGGTCTTGCCAATAAGAGCATTGGTAAATTGGTTACAATTACATAAATAGTAGTTTTTGTTATAACTTTAATGACCATGGCACTTAAATGTGTGAATGATTCCTTGGTCTTATAATGGAAAAATGGTTGTTCAGTGATTTCATATTCTCCATGGGAGCTCACTCTATGCTTTCAAATTATATTTATTTTGTTAGATATTGTCTTTACTATAAGTATAGAATGTACAGCTTAGATGCTAATTTATATAATTTTCACTGGCTCAAAATATTTTTGACTCTATCAACAAAAAAGAGCTAAAACTTCAGAAACCATGTAAACTTTTAAGAAAATTTATCTAAGTAACTTAAAAATAATATTTAATTAAAATACATTTATGTGAAAGAAAAGACAATCTTAATTTCATTATTCTAAGTGCTTAAATAGAGATTTGAATTAGATATTTTTGGCACTTAAAGGATTTAGAGGAGCAATCTTAACTCTGGGATTTCTTTAGAAAAGCAGCCTGAAACCTGTAAATTTTATTATCCTTAGAAAATGTTTCCTTATGTGCCACATGGGAAAGCTAAAATTTCAGAAAGTAGTTCAATTGCATCTCTTAACTGATAGAATACAACCTCTGCAGGAAAATGTTGAAATAAAAATGAAAGCAAATGGTTTGTATTAATGAAGATATTAAATACATTTTTTCCCCTTTGAACATGAAAAACTGCTTTTAAATTGTCATTTGTCCTCATAAATAGGGAATTTATTCAAAATTATCTTCTGAATAATTTACTGTTTTTAAACCTACTAAATGTTCTTTCAAAGTTCATCAATATATTGTGAAGTGGAAAATAAGCTGAATTACTTCATACAAGACACTTTAGGAATTTGAACCTTTCAACTTAAGTAGATAATAAAACTACCTGGAGAATTGACTGACAAGTAAATAATTTAAAGTATAGGCATAGTGCAGTGAAATGAGGCTAAAATGATGGAAAGAGAGGTTAAAGAAACATTGAATTACTTGTTTATGTCCTAATTCATTTGTGCATGCATTTAAATATATTTAATACTTAGTATCCATTAGATTCTGTTTTTCTTGTAAAGAGCAAAATTTCAATTTGAATTCAATTTGCCTTGGAGATTAACGATGATTTTTTTAAAAGAAGTAACTACTTCGAGAACCTGTAGCAGCTTCCCACTTGGGAAAGTAGAAAAAGGATGCCTTAGAGAAGGAACATGGGATACAAACAAGATTGGATAGAAGAGAAACAAAAAATAGTATGATTTGTTTTGAAAGCATACTACAAAGGGCTTGCATTCGAAATCTCATAGCATGAAAACATGAGGCTAGCAAAAGTTTTATGAAGATTATAGTGTACATGGAAAATGAGAGAACATATTAGCGTTATTTTACCAAAAGAATGGGAATTTTTAAATGATGATTTTGTGGCTAATAAATGGTGCAAGTTACATAAATTTTCACTTTCAGAGCAAACCTGCAAGTGATAATATCTGATTCTCTATTAGAAACCAGACTTCAAGAGATTTCTGGGTGGAAAAACCAAATTTGGGAATTATTCTCAGAGTGACAATGATTAATAATATGTTTCTTTAGTATTTTTTCACCTTATGGTCTGCTTTTAGAGCAATTTGAGAGTATGAGATGAAGTACCAAAAAAAGTTTTCAGTGTTTTGAACATAAAGTAAAAGAAAACAATCTAGGGTTTGGGTAGAGAAAACCTAGCGCTATGCATAAGAATATATTGAAACCAACACTCTTCCCCAATGTATGTTTTTGGGTGACATGTAAAAGATCAGATGGCTGAAGGTGCCTGGGATTGTTTCTGCCTCATCAATTCTTTCCATTGACCAACATACCTCTTTTTGTGCCAGTACCATGCTGTTTTTTTCACTGTACTTTATAATATAACTTGTGATGCCTCCTGGTTCACTCTTGTTGCTCAGGATTGTTTTGACTAAAGACAGCCTCTTTAATAATAGTGCTGAGAAAACTATTCATCCACATGCAGAAGAATGAACCTGGACCCATACCTTTCACCATGTACAAAAATCAAATCAAAATGGATAAAAGACCTAGATATTAAAACAAAAACACTATCTTCTGGAAGATAAAATAAATAAAGCTCTTGGAGAGATAAACATAGGAAAAGTCTTTCTTAACAGAACCTCAATTGCACAAGAAATAACATTGAGTCAACAAATGGGATTGTATCAAATTAAAGAGCTTCTGCACAGCGAAGGAAACAGTGAAGAGACAACCTACAGAATGGAAAAGAATTTTTTCCAGCTGCTCTTCAGACAGAGAACTAATATCTAGAATATATAAAAAACCAAAAAACAAAAGATCCCCTAACATAAAAGAACCAATAAAAACTGGGCAATTAAACTGAATAAAAACTTCTCAAAAGAAGAATTACAAATGACAATGTTCAGCATCCTTGGCCATCAGAGAAATGCTAATCAAAACAACATTGAGACTCCATCTTACTCCAGGAGGGATGACTATAATCAAAAACTCAACAAAAATGTTGATAAAATTGTGAGGAAAAAAAAACACTTCCATAATGTCCATGGAAATGTTAATAAAACCACTATGAAAATCAGTATGCATATTCCTCAAAAAACATGGAAATTACATTTGACCCAGTTATAACTCTTTGAGGTATTTTCCTAAAACATTGAAGATATCGTATTGCAGTGATGTACCCATGTTTGTACGAGCACTACTCATAATAGCTAAACCATAAAAGTGGCCCATATACTTATCAACAGGTGAATGGATAAAGAAAATACTTTATATACATGTGTACACAAAAACACACATACATGAGTAATATACTAGAGTACTAATCAGCTATGAAAAAAGATAAATTTGAGTCATTTGTAGAAAAATGAATGCACCTTGAGATCATACTGCTAAATGAAATAAATCAGAGGTTAAATAGCACATGATTTCTTTTATATGAGGAACTCAAAATATACATGATTTAAAGAGCAAAATAAAAGAGATTACAGGAAACAAGGAGGTAGACTTTATGGAATTAGAAAGGGCTTCTCGGAAATAGGAGGAGGCAGAAGGGAGGGGAACAGAAGCAGAAATACAGAGGATTACTGTGGTATCATATGTACCAATTCCCCAAGATAAAGCAACTGTCATTTTTCCCAATATGAAATAGTTTGTTTTTTCAGTTATTTCTTTAAGTTCGGAACACACAACAAGCTCTCTAAACTCTGCTATAGTTAGGACACTATCAAGACTCTTAAGTGTATGTGACTTGTTGTACCTCCTCCCATCCTCATAGATTATATTATTCATTAAGGTTTCCCATATAATATAATATATATATAATATATAACATAATGATATAATATAATATATATATGAAGGTACCATATGTAGTGGAAAATGCCAGAGTGCTTTCATGTATTTGTCTAATATTTTGCAATTATTACTGACATTGGAATCCAACAAACTATCATTGCGTCCTTATCATTAGGTTTCTTTAGGATGTAGGTATATCACTTACCATCTCTCAGTGTCAGTTTCTTCATTATAGTAAGGAAAGCTGAAGCCACTTGATAGGTTTGCTGTGATGATTGTATAAACACATATTAAAAATTTCATGATTCAGGGTCAACACTCAATATATGGTGATGACTGTTTTCAAAATGTTTTAAATTCTCTAAAGGATAATATGAACAGGCAGGAGAAAAAAGCTCTAGACAGAGCTGGTGTGGAATTTAAAATGCTTCTCAGAATCCCACAAAAACAAAACATGGGCCAAACCTACATAATACCATGATGGGCACATAGGAAAGTTTATACTAAAGAGTTTAAGGCTTAGACAAGATGGGAATATTTTGACCAAAGAATGGCATTGACAAGTCATCATGGATAGCTAATATATGGGTAAGTGATAGTATAAGAGTTTCAAAGAGCAAAGATTAGATTTGTAATTCATGTCATGGAGGGAAAGAAGTAAATTATATTCTGCATTACCAGAAGTGAAGACATAAAATGTCCTTGGGTAGGTATTTATGATAAATTTCAAAATAGATATTGAAGGGTATTGTTTTAAATATATGTAAACTTTGGTATGCTTTTCTTTTAATTTGCTTCTGGATAATGAATGAAATTAGAGAACAACAGACTCCCACATTAATAAAATACAACAGTAGTCTTATTATATTTTTAGGCACACCCTAAAACATTGATATCCCTTGAGGTCTCCCTCTTACAAAATATCTGATTAGCAGGGCTGATTAAAGCATTGCAGAAGTGTCAATTTACCAGCTGGCCACCATGTGTTTGAATGGTGATTAACAGTGAGTATTGGCTGACCTCTGCTGAACAACATGGACAGATCCGGATACCCGAGGCAATTGCAACCCACAAGTGAAAACACAACCTCTCAGATTTGTAATGAAATATCTGGAGATGTCAAGGTGAGTCACATCACATAAATGTCACCTGCTTTGGCAGCATTTAGGACATCTGCCCACGGTGCTTTCCACCGATTTTCTCCTTGTATAATGAAGCAACTCTTGAGATGTCAGTGGGGACTGGTAGTCTTACAGAGCATCAATAGAAAAGGACAAAATATATTTTAAATCTGGCTCATTTGTTATAGCCAAGGGCAGGTACTAAATTGACAATTGCTCTTAATAACAGCAAAACTCATTTACTATAGCTGCAAACACACAAAAATATGTTAATCTATGAATCTCTCTCTAGTACTGTGTTAATGACCACATTGCCAGTGTATGGTAACTTAGTGCAATCCATTATTTTAAATCAAAATACTTTGAAACACTGTTTTTAGTGAAGTTCTTATTCTGACAAATAGGCAAATTGCTCAGTGTTTGAAAGGTAATGTTAGAATATATTTCCAAGTAAATTTTCTTTGTTATTTCTTTTGTGCTTTCCTGTTAAATGATTTTTCTTAGTGTTATTATTAAACTGTCATTAAATAATTTTTCTTCTTCTAATTATTCTGTGATCTTTATTTTTTTTCTTCTAATATCTAAATGAGTACTTTATATTTGCTGCTTTCTGTGGGGATTACTTGTCAACATACCTTTCAGTATCTCTTCTTTCTTTAATTTGTCTGGCTTCAAAATAATTAGATAATTTTTGTGAACTTTATCCTTTTATACTTTGTTTCTCTTATTTATTCTCTAATAGTCTTGGTTACAACCTACTAATTCTCTGTATTTTTCTACATCTTTTACATTTATTTAATATTTATATAATATTCCAATTATTTTTCAATTCATATAATACCTCTATACCCACCCACACACTTTCATTACTCATACTTGATAAGTAATTACTATTTTTGTGTGTGTGCTTATATACATAGACTTAATCAATCTGCATTAATGTTAGAAGCCCACAGACAATAATATTCCCAGAATTGTGCAGGGGCCTTAGAGAATAGTGATGTGCTGCGAGGAGTCACATGAAAAACATGTCTTGCTAAATGAGTAGATTATAGCACTACATACCATTGGGAGAAAACATGAGTTACTATGTGACATGATGGAAATTTAACTTATACAATCATGTTGTATACTTTACCCAAGAATTATTAGCAGAAAGAAAAAATACCCTTAAAGATGTACTGAAGTACCTCAGTTAAGTCTTGGGAGAGAGTAAAAAAGAGTTCTGTACCTCACACCAGAGAAAGAAATGGAAAGTGTAAATAAAGTCTAAAGGGCATAATAGATGATGTGGAAAAAAAAGGAAGAAAAGGGGCAAAGGGAAAGGGGAAGTAGGAGGAGTAGGGGAGAGGAAAGAAGGGAATGGAATTAATATGAGAAAATGAAAAAATAGAATCAAATCTCTTTGTAAATAAGGCTGGGTGGAAGGGTTGAAGGGAGGGGAGGGGAATGGGGAAAAAATAAGAACCAATTTATATCATGTAAAGATACAAATTCCCAATAATGAATGTCATGATATTGTATACCTAAAAGGTACCAATAAAATTTAAAAAAATAAGAGCTCTGTAGGGAAAAAGGACAGAATGGTAAAAGGAAAGAAAAGAGGAGAGGAGAAGAAAGAAGAAAAGGAAAAAAAGGGGAAAGGAAAAGAAAAGGAAAAAAGACAATATTAGGAGACACTAAATAACGTGTAGAGACGAAGGAGCAGTTTGGCATTGTCAGTGTGAATGGAAGGCAGAGCGTGGAAGAATAACTTGACATTTATGGAGGGCCTCCCTGTATAGACAGAGTGCTGTTACCAAGCTGAGAAGCATGAACCTGAACAGTCACCTTGGATGCCTTCGAACCACTGGGAAACAGCCATAATCAGATATTCTTTTTCTTTTTTTTTTTGGTACCGGAGATCGAACTCGGGTCCTTGAGCTTGCGCACCAGGCGGCGAAACCACTGAGCTAAATCCCTGGCCCCAGATATTCATTTTTGCCATACATCCTTTCCATGATTTAAAGGGTGGATCTGAGAAACATAAGAATTAATTTACAGATTCCAACTGAAGACTACTTTATGAGAATCTAGATCAGGGTGACAGTAAAAAAAAAGAATAGAAAGAGCAGGTTAAAAATATTTTACATGAATAAGTGGAAAGAGAACAATCGCTGATTGGATATGGGAATGAGAGAAAAGGTGATTCCACAAATCTACATTTAGTGATTAAATTCAAACTAATATCAGATAGAGGAAGAGACATCTTACCGTTTGTGCTCACTCCCTTTCAGTCCTTTCAATAATATTGATAAATTGCACTTATTGAAGTGCACATCTTTAAAACTTTCATTCATCTATTAGTTAATTTAATCCTTATAAGTCTCCTCAG
Source organism: Heterocephalus glaber (assembly GCF_000247695.1). The sequence goes on along the minus strand of NW_004624754.1, from coordinate 439,405 downwards.
AAATTGAGCAGGTAGTTTTGTCAATACATTTCAGATAGGAGTATTGAAAATGACTTTCTTCAAATGTATATCCTTGTGACAATAGATTACTTTAATGCTAATTGTATTCAATTAGACAGCCTAGTCCTAGTCTGGCAGATAGGCTAGGCTTTTTGCCTTTGTCACTTTTTCATGACTGGGACAAAACACCTGACACCTATGATTTAAAGAATTAGGTGTTTATTATGGTTCAAGGTTTCCTTCCATGGTCGGATGGCTCCAAGGTAGAATCAGGATGACAGAGGGACATGATGTAGTAAAAATTACTCAACTATGCAGCCATGCAGCAGAGAGAGCAGGGAGAAGTCAGGGACAATGATGATACACCATCTACATAAAGCCCCCAGCAGCCCACCCCTTCTGACCAGGGCCCACCTTAGAACACAAGACCTTTGGGGAAAATTTTAGATTTAAATATAACACTAAATCTCAGGAGTGCAGCCATGAAGACATTGCCTATAAGACATGATAAAGATTAGAGAAGACAATCCCATGAGAAGCATCTCTCGTTTGACTTATCACCATAAGGATGCCTATTGTTTAGTTATTCCCACACAGAAAGCTGCCATCACTATCCAATGGAACATCTTCAAGTAAATGGAACATATCGATAGTTTAGAAGTCACAAAAATTGCATATATATATAATATTTACATATATCTTTTATACATGTTTTACATATAAGCATAGACTATATTAGTGATTCAAGCACGAATCAATCTAGTGACCTCTTCATATTTGTTGCATGTTTGTCTTATATCTCTGTGCAGTATATTACAGACACTGATTTTACTTTAAAACAATGTGTGGAAATTCCAGGCTGGTGAACTTGTAGAGATGTATGGGGAATCTGTGGATCTCTCCCTGTTTGACCTCACCCCATATCTTGCTTTATTCATCTCTTCTATTTAATTATTCCTGAGTTGTACTCCTTTCTAATAAACTGGTAAACACAGTAGTTTTTCTAGGCACCAATGGACAAAACAGGAGGAGGTTGAAAGACCTTTACTGCGTGATTTCCACATTCATTTCAAATGGGGGATGAAGACAAGTTAGGAAGCAGGGCATTCCTACATGTACTGTCTTTTTACATCAATTTGAATTCACTTTTATGATAATGTATCATGTTTTACTCTATTTCTAGGTAGTAGTTTTTAGTGAGGGTACTTTTATAAATTTAATTCCTATTCTTTATCCCCATTACTGTTAAAGCTATGTTTCATCTTAAAGTTTAACTTTAAAATGAGGAGAAATGATATGAATTGTATATTTATGTGTCCAGTAGGCAAATGAAAAAGAATGAATTGAATTATGATTTATATGAGGAGCTTGGCAGTAACCTAGTCTCATAAACTAATTGAACGGATTTGTCAAATTATACTCAGCAGCTGAACATCTTGGACTGAAAGAATTAGATCAGAATCAATCTGAGTGTTGTTTACATACACAAGTGCTTTTTTTTTTTTAATCCAGGTGTGTTCTTCAATTCTTTTGATCTATAGGGATAGTACTTTAGAAAAATGAATTTGTCAAGAAGCAATTGTTCATAAAGATCTACAACTTTCTTATATCATTCCAATATGAATAATTTTAAAATTTGGCACTACCATATAAATTCCATGCATGTCTATAATAAGTTTTTTAATGTAGACCTGGTCAAATAATTCTTTTCTAAACTTCTAGGTAAATTCAGCTTTGTACATGGGAATAATTTTAACAAAAGTAAATGAATAATTTGGAATAGTTGTTCTCAAACTGTAGTAAGAAATCCCTGGGAAGATTTTAAAATATGCATTATTTTTGTCCCTTCTATGGATTTACTAAGTCTGAATATCAGGGTAAGGCAACTGATAATAGTTTTAGCTTCCCGGTTTATTCTGTTGTGAACTGTTTGAAAAATACAAACTTAAGATCCATTGTTAATATTATTTATCATCAACTGGAAGATAAAATATCACACACTCCCTTTGGTGTTGAATGGTATCATCACTGTGTGTATGTGTTAGTACTAAAATATATTCATTTTTATCACTTGAAATAAGTTTTTACTGAGTTTCTATACCACAAATGTGTATGCATGGACTGGTGAGTGAGTTCCATGTAGAGGATAAGTAGATGAGGGCATATAAAATTAAAAATTAAAGAAAATTATATATTTTATTCAGTTCTTTTTCAGATCACATAAATTTCTATTTGTCCTTAGAAAAGGAGCCAAACACCCTCACTGGAGAAAAGATAGCCTCTTCAATAAATGGTGCTGGAAAAATCGGGTTTCAACTTGACAAAGATTAAAAGTAGACCTATATCTCTCACCTTTCACTAAAATGAAATCAAAATGGATCAAAGATCTAAATATTAAAACAGAAACACTAAACTGGCTGGACAATAGGTTAGGTAGAACTCGTGAAGACACTAGTGTAGGAAAAGACTTGATGAACAAAACCTTAGTCGCGCATGAACTAGCACAAAGAATCAAGAGATGGGATCTCATGTTATTAAAAACTTAAAAAAAAATCAGACCTCCTAAATTTAAAGACCCAGTCCAAAAATGAGCATCTGAAAAGAACAGACATTTCTCAGACAAAGAATTAGAAACAGCAAATAAACATATGAAAAGATGTTCAACATTGCTGGTCATTCGAGATATGCAGATGAAAACAACACTGAGATTCCACCTCACCCCAGAAAGAATAGCTGTTATCAAGAAATCCACCAATAACAGATATTGGCAGGGTTGTGGGAGTATCTCTTTTCCACTGTTGGTGGGTTGCAGACTGGTGCAACCAATGTTGAAATTTGTTTCTAGGTTTTAAGAATTATCAATCAACATGCACATGAGTAGACCTACCCACCTTTCACCTTTGCCATCCTTAATATGATGATGATATTAGAATAATTATGATATAACAGTGTAACCTTTTTCTTAATTATTTATTTTAAATTTTTATTGGTTGTCACGGCTACCATCCAGAGGAAGATGAGGTGAGAGGAAAAGGCCATTTTTTTTACTCCATATCTACATCTATACTTTTCAATTTTCTTGGATGTCACTTTCCACAATCTTTAGAAAGGCACTCACTCTATTTTATCCATCTAATTATTTATTTGTTTTGAAATATATAATTTCCTTTGCCAAGATATGTAGCATATAAAAGGAAAAAATCAAAAGAGCTGAATAACAGAAGTCAAAGGAAGAAAAAGGATTCAGTTGTAAAATAGCATTGAGTGAGATTCCAACATAAAAATGCATGCCTTAACCCTACATGCTTATTAAGAATAAGACATACATTTGATTTGGAGATATTTAAGTAACTAAAGAGAGTGATTTGAAATGGTAACATTGATCTTAAAAATATAGTTAGACGTTCAGATAAATCTGATTCTGATTTGTGGGTACACAATTCATTTATATTCTTAAACCAGATTTCAGGGTTTTGCTTTTGGGTGGTATCTGTTTTCCTTTCATGAGCTTTAATAGGCTACAACTGATCCCTTCTCAAATTTCAGTGACTAATATCTGGACCACAAGAAATTGAAAGTAAATAGCTATTAAAGGAATTCTTTGAAATATTCACATTACACCAGTGAGTCTTTCATAAATGACATAAAACTAGGAAGTGGTCAAAATAACATTCAGTTTGAGATTATGGAAATAAAATTAAGGTGTAGAAGCCAGCTTTCACTTTATCTAAATAAAGATATGTATTTTTTTTTCCACTGAGCATATTTTACCAGTGAGCACTGGGATACTGTTTCTACTGCTGAAAGTAGGTAGAAATTTTGAAGAGATGAAATGAAGATGGGATCGGAGTATTCAAGAACACCAGATATGCAGCCGTGAAAGTCTCCTTTTACTGCCCTTTCTCAGAATTGTCAGGTAGAAGGGATCAGAGATTGATGATAATTGAATTGAGAGAAAGCATGTAGAACACTTCAGAGTACTGGCCAGTTTCTACTACATGCCATGTAAATATTTCATGCAATTCTTCAGATTCATAGTTTAGTACTTTCTAAACTCCTAGATAGCCTTTACTAGTCACCATAAGTATATATATATATGTGTATATATATATATATGTATATATATGTGTGTGTGTGTGTATATATGTATGTGTGTGTGTATATATATATGTGTGTGTGTGTGTGTGTGTGTTTGATAGAAATAGAATGCTTTTAAATCACTTTCATTTATGCCATCTAATCTGGTTATCCAGATCACCTGCAAGGAAGATTAAAAACAGGAAAGAAGGGAAAGGAAAAATTATGAGAAAAGAAAAGAAAAAGAAACAAAGTCTATGTAAATAAGGAAGGGTAGAAGTGGTGAAGGGCACACAGGTAATGGAGAAAAAATAAGAACCCAGGTACATCATGTACAGGTACAAGCACCCAATGATAAATGTAAACATATTGTATACCTAAAATGTACCAATAAAAGAATTTAAGCAAAAAATCCCAGGTAATAATAATTTACCAAGAAAAATTGCATTTCAGAACTTTCTGTAAATCATTACGTCATTTAAGTAAGTCCCATGAAGTATATACTCTTATTCTACAAATAAAGACACTGAGGCATGAAGAAAATGTCTGAATAACCCAAGGCTTCACAGCTGGTAAATGCTAGAAGTGGGATTTGAATCCAGGCATTTTACTTCAGAGTCTGCCCTTAGGCTTCAACAACATATTGCAAGTAAGAGGTAGAATCAAGGAAAGAGTTAGAGATTATGCAGTTTTATAATTCCTAACATATGTGGCATGAAAAGTTCTGTAAAACAAAGTCATCTTATTGGGACTGATGTTACAAAGAATTCAGCCTTGAGCGTTTAAACAGTCAGGTTCAAAAGCGAACGTTCTTGTATTCTATAGCTGTATAAAAAATGTAGCTCTATAAAGCAATATTCAAGCTAGAAGGCATTATAGATAACACTTCAATCTAGTCCCTTCCTTATGGGTACTCTCAGCCCAGAAATATTGAAACAAAACAGAGAGGACTCTTTATACACCTATAATTACATTCATACACATGAACATATGTACATGCATGCATATGTATGAGACTTAGGATCCAGGGAAATCAGTGTAACTCCCATGAATGAGCACTTGAGTTGTATCTACAGGATAACCAGCCGCTTGAGATGAACATGGCCAGGCCTATGATCAGAATGAAGCAAAAATCACCAAAGAGTTGTGGAAAATGCCAGTGTATGTGAATAATGAATTTGCTTCTTTCAAACGTTGTACTCTAAGACTAATCTCTTGACATATCTGAGCCTATTTTTAATCCTGTAAATTAGAAGTAAAAAATTGCCTAGCACATAGAATTGTTGGATATTCTTTGTAAATTATAGCTTGATAAGGTTATTATTACTTATATTTTCATGTTTGTATATCATAAAATGATTTTATACGGTGGCAATTGTTTGTCAAATTCCAGAGGTGTGACTTCAGGTAATGGCAAAGTAAAGTACCTAAAAATGAGAAAGTGGCTATAGGGTTCTCTCATGTGTCTTGAAAATACCAGTTGTGTGATATGTATTTGGCAAATGTATGAACCAATGGCTAAATAAATTACGAAAATGAATGAATGTCAAGTTGTGCTTTTCCCAAGACTTTCATTGTTCTGCCTCAAAGAAACTAGGACTTCAAGTATTGAAATGTGGAAAAAACAATTTATGTTGTTATTTCAATCTATCTTTCTAGTCTTGGTCTCAGGATGAATGGCTTACAGCAGACTTCCTCATTTTAACTTTGTGTTTCATTTTCCTTTTTTATTTTATAGTTATTAATTATTATGTTTCATCTAAAAATACCCTTATAGAATTAATACAAAATTCAATCAAAGGAATTTTTTCAAGTGCAAAAAAAAAAGAATGTTAACTGGATGGAAATTATTAATATTAATTCTCCAAGTCACTGTTCATTTTTCTGCAAATATGTTAACCAATTTATTCAAATAAATATTGTTCACTAAAGAAAAATCTACTAGTATGCAAGAATGTCTTTTAAAATGTCTCCTCTCTAATTTTCACTTCCTGTTGCTCAATATAACTTCCAAGATATATTTTTATATTTCTCTCAGTCACCCACGTAGGTTTCATGAAATACAGTAGTTATCTTACCATCTTATATTTAGCAGGTGTAATTATTTTCCATAGGTTTCTAACAGTGTTTTTCAGTTCCTTCATTGCTAACCCCATGAGGCACTTACTGTGGCGTTTTGGTTTGATTGGCTTCATCCTAGGCATGGGTGAAGCACATTGCTAGGTGTGTCTGGATGGGTTGTGGAAATGTTGCTCTGAGGTCTGTGTTGGGTCCCTCACCTGCTCTGCTTCCACGCTTTCATCAACTGAGCAGTTTTGTTCCTCTTTTCCCTTCTGCCATGATGCCTCTGACCTGGAGGCAGCTGACCTCAGACTGAGACTGAGCCAAATTCAACTTCTCCTCCAAGTTGTGTGTTGAGGATTGTATCCAGCAAGGGGAAAGCTAATACATTGTGCAATTTTTAAAAACATACATTAATAACCATTTTATTAACCATCAGGTTTCTATGAAAGATGAAAATGGGTTTTTATCAGGATTCCCAATTTGTCTGATGAGGATAGAGTAGTTGTTTTGTTTTCTCCCTTTTCTGATTTTCTCTTCCTTTATCAAACCTTACATATGCATCTTTGTTTTTACTTTATAATGTTACATATAACCATATCATTTACATATTGTTCTATAAGTTGAACTGATTCTGTAGGTTGAAACCAGTAACATTTATATTATTCAAACTATAAATATTTGTTATTACAATGAGTGGTATTATGAATAGAGTAGTATGCTATTTTAATGAGTTATTATGGTGGTTTCCTCTTTACAACTCCAAAATGTCAAGTTTTATGAAACTTAATTGAGTATTTCTTTGTTTATTTGTGTATATATTCATTCAGTAATTAGTTATATGATATCTTCTATGGGTCCAGTGTCAGGCACCGCTCCTGAATCTTGAAATACAATAATGAAAGAACATTACAAAGGCGCTTGAAATCATAGCATTTATATCCTTTTGATCAAGGTAGACATTAAGGAGAGGATACAATAATAAAGTAAATTAGGAAGTATTTTAGAAAGCTATGAAGAAATCTAAACCTAACAGTGTGAGAAAAACCAGAATGCCTGGGTGAGGTTATAATTTTAAATATTGTCCATGGAATAGGGCTTATTAGAGTGCTATTTGAAGGCAATGAGGAAGTTAAACATACAGATACATAAGGAAAGCAATTTTAAGCAGAAGTCAGAATTACAGGAGAAAATCCTTGCTAAGGAAAGTGCCTAATTCTTGAGACTGGAGTAAATAAAGGTGTAATAGGAAATGAGAATAGCAGTTAAGGACAAATCAAGAAAGATTTTTAACTTTCACTCTAAATGTGGTGGTGACAATTTAGATTTTTAGCCAAAGATGTTTACTGACCTGTACTAAATTTGGAAAAGATCACTCCTATATGTAGTACAAAACGTAAGAGTCAAAAACAAAAAACAAAAACAAAGACCATTAGAAGCTGTAATAAGAATGGTGGAAAAACATGATATGTCCTCCCACAATGTGAATTCCAGCTCTTATTTCCTTGAAATGTTCATCAGTTTTATATATTTTGTCTTTCTACTCTCCTGATAGTTGGATGTTGGATCTTCTGTATTGATTTTGTATATCTCTTAGCTGTCCTCTTAAGAGTTTCCCCTCTTGTTCTTGTTTTTGTCTTCTCATTTTTTCACTCAAAATAACTTTTAGTTTCAAATTTCTTCCCTGATCTTTAAGTGTTTTTATTATCTTCCATTCTTTTATGATTAAACTGGTTTTACAAACACTTCTAATATTAGTATTGAAAATTTTCTTTGTTTAGCCTCAGTTTTGATCCAGTAGGTGGTGAGCCTTGGTATGAGATCATAAACTGAATCTTCTTTCATCATAAAGTCTGAGTAAATATAAGTTTAAATAAGTAATACATGCTGTTATTTATGTTTTTAAAATCTAACAGGTATTGGACTTAGTGAGTTTGTGAATTACTCAATGAAGTAACAATTAGGAGGAGAAGTGAATAAGAAGGAGATATTAACAAAATGAAAATGAAAATAGCATGATACCAGCACAGGATGTTCAAAGGCCTTATTTCAGGAAGGAGTATAGGGATAAATAAAAGACTTTTTATTGTTGATTGTTCTATTTTGGATTTAGTGTTATTATCAGCCATAATTAAGTGTTAGAACAAATAATAATAAACTGCAAATATTAATATATTTACTTTAATCATGAAATGATAGCTAAAACATAGCAATGTTAAGCCCTCAGCATGTATAATTATCTCATATGTTAATTATAATATTTGATGTAATTGTTATCTTTCAATTCACAATTTGGAAATTAAAATTCAGAGGACATAAATAATTTGCCAGATGTAATAAAGCCACAAAATATAGAGCTATAACAAACTCAAGACTCTCATTTTCACATTACAGTTCTTTCGTTTATAATACCATGTAAAATAAAGCCATGTTTATAAAGATTGTTATGATATGGTTACATTTCTGGATTTGTATATCCATTTTTAATTTTTTTTTCTTAAATTATTTAACTTATGTAGTAGTTTTGAAAACAAAACAAAACTGAACCTAACAAAAAAAATGTTAAAAATGCTAATATATAATAGTATTAATGTTAGAAATTGGCAATATTACTTAGAAACACTGTATCAGTACACTAACATGTTAATTCTGTTATTTTGTTATTTTGCTTTGTTTTGTTTTGTTTTTGTACCAGGAATTGAACTCAGGACCTTGTACTTGCCAGGCAGTCGCTCTGTGCTGAGCTACATCCTGGCCCAGTATTTTATTAATTCTGATAATTAAAGCTCAACCTTAAGAGATTATTTAACTGGTTCTCTTCTGATTTATTGTCTGACTTCAAATCTTGTGACAGCAGTGCCAACAACGTGGTACAAATATTCTTGCAAATTTTTTAAAAATGAGGAGGATGAAACAACAAGAATATTAAAGTGGAAATATACTAGACAATTTGATACTCAGCATCACAAGTGAGAGATAGAAAGATCTTAATGGTCAAATGGATCTAGTAGAATGTCAAAATTATAAACTGGGATACTTTACATTTCATTGGAAGACATGATTTCATACTTTTTATTCTTCAGATGCTATTGAAGAATCTAATGATTCTGGTGTTTGACTATATTATGACACAATGTTTATTTCTCACTTTAATATTTTGTTATCTCAATTTGTTAATGATACATACAAATATATATATACATACAAATATATATCTTTGTATATATAAATAATATATATAAATGGGTGCCATGTGATTTATATATATATATTTATACACAAAGCACATTGTATAATATTTATATGCGGTTAAACATTATCTGACTTTTCAGTCATGTACTATTTCTTCATGGTGAAAACATTCAGCATACTTTCTTCTGGTTTTTGATATCTACAAGTATGTAGTCACCCTATTGTATAATACCAAATTAGAGCTCCCTGTTGCTAACTAATTTATAGCCCACTGATCGAACTTTCCCCATTGCTCTCTTAAACCTTCTTTCCATAGCTTCTGTAACCACCATTTCTCTATTAATGTTTATGAAATCAAAATTTTAAATTCCAGACATAAATGAAATCATGTGGCATTTGTTTTTCTGTCCCTGAATTATTTTATTTAAAAAAACATGGTCTCTAGCTCTATCCATACTGTCCCAAAAGATAGGATCATTTTACTTATTCCTATCATATATATGTACCTACCACATTTTCTATATTCATTCATCAATAATGAACATTTAAATTAATTCCATATCTTGGCAATTGTGAATTGTGCTGTGATAAGAATGGAAGGTCAAATGTCTGTTTGACATACTAGTATCATTTCCTTTGGCTATATCCTTAGTAGTGATATTTCTGGATCATTTAATGTTGAGGGAGCCTCTTTGCTGTTTTCCATGGTGGTTGTAATAATTTAGATTCCCACCAAATGTGGGCCAAGGTCCCTTTTTCTCTACAACCTCACCAGCACTTTTATTTGTCTTTTGGGTAATAGCCATTTTAACTGGAGTAAGCTTATATCTCATTGTGGGTTTTATTTGTATTTCCCTCATGACTAATGATGTTGAGCATATTTTCATATACCTTTTGGCCATATGTACATCTTTTTTTGAGAATTATCTTTAGGACTATTGCCCAATTTTCAAATGTTTTCGTTGTTGGTTGTTGTTTTCTTGGTTGGTTTCACTACTGAGCCTTTTTCCCACTCATGTATTCTGGATATGAACCCTTTTACAGATGTATAGTCCAAATAGACAAGGCATTTTTGGACAAGACTTTAAAAGCCCGGAAAAAAAAGTTACATAAAATGATTTCATTAAAAGCAAAAACTGCTGTTCAGAAAAGGGAATAGTTGTCAGAGTGAAGAGACAGTTTACAGAAGGAGAAAATATTAGAAGCTTTAAATGTGTCTCCTAATCTGCTCTTTGGGCAATAGTTGAAACTAACTGAAAGAGAAGTACAATATTTAGAAGTAACAGAATTCAACACAGTAAAAATATTTATTAAATTCCATCACTGAAATAAAAGTTAATATAAAAAGCCCTTAAGAAACATAGAGGTTTACATATGGGAATTATGATAATTAGTGATATGTTGAACCAAACCTTTGTTTTTTTAAAATTTCCTGTATTAAACAGATGACATTGGCTTTCAACTAATGAATACAACTAGACTACCTAGAAATTCAATGGCCAAGCTACAAATTAGGAGCTAGTTTACTTAACTTTCATTACAGCAAGATTTTAACAATTTGTTCTTAACCACATGCATAAAGTCTCAAAAATACAAAATAGTAAATTCACAGGGGAGATATAAAACAAATATAAAGCAATTATATTCAAATTTTGAATGTCTTTGTGTGTATTTTCACAACTGTCCAGCACATATATATAGTCTCATATTTGGCATAGCCATGCAGGATCTTTTCTGCAGCTTATTTATTAATCTAAAACATAGATCCATTTTAGAATCATGATTCTTTTATGAACCAGAATGTCTCCTAGTGCTAATACTTAGTAAATTGTCTGTTATTAGTGTGGCTGGGTATATTCCATTGCTGCATATCCTCCTCTAAATCTGAGGTTCAGAAAATGTACTCCATTTAACATAATTATACCCTTGAAAAGCAACATTTATGCCCAATGAGGTAATATGATCTTTTCCTTTGCTACCAGTGGACAAAGCATAGATGTGAAAAAGACAGTAGTGATGTTCAAAACACATTGAAGGGTGTAAAATATCTTTCCAAAGTTGTATCTTCCATCAGTATTCAGGAGTATGCAACATTCATAAGAGAAAAAAAGTAAGTGGTATCATTTAAATAAAACATGCTATTGCTGACTTTAACTATGAGTGCTTGGCATTGTTTCTGAGAAGACAGGGTTAGTGGGTTGTTTGATCAACTGTTTTGCAAGCTTCTGTGACCCACAAACTCTGCATTTACAATTGCACTTTGCCAAAATAATAGCTGGAGCTCGCACAGCAAGGTTTTTCTCTGCCAAGTTTACTGGGCTGTATGGGATTAAATCTGTGACCTTGTCCTCGTTAACCCAATGCTCTAACCAATTGAGCTAGCTTCTCCAGTTCACCTTGGAGTTTGTGTACTGTTTGTAGTGGATAATAAACAAAAGCATAACATAGCAGGGTGGACATTGGAAGTATTTTTTTATTTTAAAATAAGACATATTCATGCAGATGCCAGTATCAGCCGTGTAATTAATCACTATTAACCAAAGTATTCAAATAGATACAAAGCTCTCACTGAGAGAGTTACTATTTAAAAACATAACAGATGATGTTGTGATTGCTAGAAATGTTTCTATGTCTGTGGTTTAGAAATGGTGATCTGTAAATAACCAGCAGCCCTTTTCTACAGGCTGTGGTACATTATCAAAGTGGCTGCTGTCTGCAAAGATTTTTGCCTTCTTCTGTCTGTATCAATGATCCTTGTCTCTTTGGCTTGTAATACTTTAACGTACTCATGACACTTGTCCTGTCTCAGCCTAGTCATAAACTAGTTTCATGTGAATTCTGTGTTTAATTAATTCCCCAGATCTATCTCTTATCTCTGAAAGCTTATACTCTGCTTCTTAATTTGAAAATTATTTACATTAACAAACTTAGTGTTCATCTAATGTTATCTGTAAAAGAGAATCATCGATCATTTCTTATTTTGATTTGTCATGAAAGTGTATAGGATTATGTAGATTTTCTAAACTATGAATTAATATACAACTTTACAGAAGGTAGGATCATTTTATTAAATGGCTTGTTTGTCAAATTATGAAATTTTTCATACTACTTGTTTTAGCTTCCTGTTACTCTTGGAAAGCACATGAGGTAATAAACTTATAAGAGAAAAAGGTTTAGTTTGGCTCAAAGTTTTAGCAGTTTCAGTCTGTGGTCACTTGGCACCCTTGCCTTTGAGTCTGAGGCAAGGGAGAGTATCATGGGAGGAGTGCTTGGCTAAGGAAACCACCTGTTTTATGACAGCCAGGAATAAAGGAGAAAGGAAAGGCTGTAGTTATCCCCTTCAAAATCAGACCCACAATGGCCTAACTTCCTCCAATGAAGCCCTGCCTCTTAAAGGCTTCACCACCTCCCAGTAATGCCATGGGCTAGAGACATGACCTTTAACATAAGGAACTTTGGAGGTCATATCTATTTTTTTTTAATTCTTTTATTGGTACATTTGGTATACAACACAATTACATTTCTCATTGGGAATTGTACCTTTACATAATGCATCTTGGTTCTTATTTTTTCCCCATTCCTAGCCCTCCCTT
>NW_004624754.1:409188-420237 GCF_000247695.1 Heterocephalus glaber | reverse complement strand
TTCCTATGTTGGGATTCCATCATGTTCCTGAGCTCCCCTCTAGATTTATTAATCATGTCTTGCACTAGGAGTGCAATTTCTCCTGTTATCTGATAAATTATTTCTGATTTCATTTTTTCCTGATCCCCTTTTGTTGCCAGTTCAGTGGGTCCAGGTGGTTGAGTATAAGTGTTCCATCTCATTTCCCTTTGGGTTTGCTATAGGTGATCTGGAAGTCTGGTTTTGAGACTTATTTATGTGTTTTCTCATTTCGACTGGGGTGGCAGGTGGTTGCTGTTGGTGCCCACGTGGATTACCTCCTCTGAGCTGGGAGAGTTGGGACAGGGATTGAGAGTGGCAGTAGGGATCTTGGGCCAAAAGCCCTTTCCTCTGGGCCGGGAGCAGCCAGATGGATGGTGGCCAGGAAACCCCTTCCTCTGGACCAGGAGCAGTGGGACAATGGCTCAGAAACCCCTACCTCTGGGCCAGGAGTGGCAACACCCAGTACTGTGGTCTGGTGTTCTGGTGTCTTCTGCATCTTTGTAGTGTGGGACCAGGTGGCTGTACAGAGGAGCAGGGGAGTGGGGAGGTGTCCAGTGGATTATTGCCCAGACATGGGCTGATTCGGCGTGTTCTGTGTGACTCGTGACCTTTGGAGGTCATTTCTTTCCAAACTACAGCACCACTTATCAGCAAGGAAAACTGTCTCAATGACTTAGCAGTTTTATTTTATTTTTTTGATTGTGCAGTGTCAGTTTCCCACCTGTTTAGAGGAAGTGCATACTTTTATCTTTCACTGAACCAAGTTACACTAATAAAAAGCAATCTCATTCTAATCCATTTTAGAATAAAAATGCTTTCGAATAGTCACCATGACTTTTATATGGGTTAAAATGTCATGAATCAAAGTTCATGTAGGACCAGACTCTAAAAGTCTTCAAGAAACAATTTGATAGTACATCTGAGGAAAGCTCAGATCTCTTTAGTAAAACATTTCATCATGAGCACATTTCTTTTGGTATTTTAAAAATGAAATTTGTTTTTATCTGACAAAATAAATCAAAGTTTATCAAGTATGTAAAATACTTTGATTTATTTGATAAGTGTGTTTTTCTAATAAGAGAACATATATTGCCTCCATTATTTTCATTACTGGAAATGGAGAAATAAAGTGCTAAGTCAAAATTTGCTGATGTGAATATGAGTCAACATCCTGCTTCAAATATTTTCTCTCTGTGTTTGTCACTTTGAATTCATAAGATTGGAATAACATATAAGTACCGAGTTTAAAAATTCTCTACATTTCCCAGAAATGGTTTTAAATGCAAAGTTGTGACTGATTCCTCTAATGTAGTGTAAATGTTTTACAAACTCTTTTAAAATTTTAAAATATTTATTTCAACCTAGTTTTACTGGGTTAGGATTTTTAGCAAATATGGAAAATAACTGGTTAGTGACTAGCTTTCTGAAAATGTTTACTGGACCCCTGGTTCATTATAAGCAGTATTCTAGTATTAGATATGGTTAAAAAACTGACAACCCATGAGACACTCAAATTCTAGCAAGTAAACAAACATGTATTTGAACATAACAATAACAAACCTGAATATATTAATATCAATGTTCTGCACCAAGTGCTACAGGAGAACAATTAGGAAGTATCTAATTATTTTAGGGGTACTCTATATATTCTTTAAAGAATAGACAGAAATTAAATAACAAATACTAAAAACTATATTGAGATTCACTAGGTGGACAAAGATGGAGATTATGGGCTATGGAAACAATAAGATAACCAATGAAGATGAGACTACAAGGAGGTACAAGGTCATAGGAAGGATGTAGTTTGCATAAAGTAAATAAATGGGTAGGGCAGGGTATACCTGAGTATATGGAGTGCAGACAAAAAAATACTTTGTATGTTTTGCTAAAGAAGTTTGCTTGGCTTTGTGTGTGTGTGTGTGTGTGTGTGTGTGTGTGTGTGTGTGTGTAAAATACGGGAATATATGCCTGTCCCTGGGTACCATTGTGTTGGTAAAGCAAATGTATATGAGACAAGAACAGTTCCTTTCCTCTTTAAAACACCTCTACCTTTACCTTTCTAAAATATCTACTGGCATCTGATCTTTATTTAGTGCATTTTAAATCATGGGGCAATGTAGGTTTCTCTTGGTAAATGATAAATTTGAAGAGAAACCATGAGTAGAGTTACCTGAGCTGTTTGACTTTTATCAAAGCAAAAATGAAGCTCTTATTAACCTTGTACTTTGCACATAAGTTGAGGATAATTGCATACATTATTCATTTTTGAAATATGACTTTTGTTCAAGGCTGCTGGAGATTTTGCTGTTTGCCATTTGTTTGGGGTAGGGGTAAAACGAAAATGAGACAAATCCAGCAAATGAATGTTGAATATGTCACCAACTGGGGAAATTCAAGGCCAAAAATTAACTCTTGCCTTTATGAAAAAAGATGAATTATAGAAAACATACCAACAATTCTGTACATAGAATTTCCAGATTATTTTGAGAACATGAGGTATGTTAGTTGAAGTGCTCATTCTAACAAGATAAAAATATTTTTAGTTTATTATCTTATATTTTCTTTGTTTGTATGTGAACATTATGGTTTATCAAACATGAAATCTTCAAAATTTGAAAGCTCTATGAATATTTGTTGTTTGGTCTTCATGAAGTTAGAACTCTTGTGGAGTAACATATTTAGAGACTCCTTTAGAATAAAGTCCAATTAGCATCTTATAAATATGCAAATGTGAACAAATTAGTAAGAATTCTGCCAAAGTTCACAGCTCATTTTCAACACAGTGCTCTTTACAAATACCC
The DNA here is from genome assembly GCF_000247695.1 of Heterocephalus glaber. Next base: position 417,415 of record NW_004624754.1, on the reverse strand, counting down.
CAAGTTACTTTTAATGTAAATTCTTTGCAAAATACCCTTATGAGTACCTTAAAACATCAATTCACATTTTAAATTATGAAGAATGTCAAGCACAAATTGCTTGTAGACAATTGTTATAATTTTCCACAATCTGACAACCTTCCCATAAGAAATGAAACCACACTTTTTCTTGAATAACACTGGCTTACCATGTTTAAAAAAAGCATGAATAATTTCAGTCACTTGAATTCTTAATGTAATAAGCTTGTTATGATCACTAGTTATTGACAGCCTTTGAGCACCCACAGTTCTTATGCTGGATCTTTAAAAGTGTGAAAAATGTATAGACCCAATGTTTATGTTTAAGCAATGTCTAGGACATATACAAATAACACCCCCCAAAAATATATATAAATGTAAAAAAAATTAAGTGAGCAGAGAAGGGAAACAATTATGAGACGCTGGTCGTCAGACAGAAGGTCAAAAAGAAGTCAACAATCAGTCAAGAGTAAAAATCAGATCATCAGCAACTGTTTAGGCCTTGTCAAAGACAATCAATTTGAAAATCATCTCTGTAGCTAGCCAGGGCTCTTAGAGTGTTTACTGGCCACTGTGGAAGAAAAATTAATGCTATTTAAATATTTTATAATTTGTTTTTGTGTAGGCATGTTCAATATTTGTTGAATGTCCAAAATATAGGTGTCCTAAACAGCCTAGCATTTCAGGTTTTCACAGTCAGGTCCTTACCTACTGTCCTATTCATTGTCCCACTCTCCTCTATACAGTGTTCTGGTCAAATTAGAAGGCCCTTTCCAGAGGAGCTCAATAATAGCTGTAATATGTGTCAGTCCTCTCCATTGGACAAGGCCTTCACACTTCAAGTCTACCAACCTGAATTTTTGCACTCAGTCTCCTAGGATAGATGCACGCAAATGGTCCTTTTCCCACAAATTAAAATTGGCCTTTTAAGCATTAAAGATAGTAAAATTTTTATTCTTGGTTTAATGTCATCTGCCATTGTTATTGGAACAGTTGAAATATATGAAATCACATTCAGTAATTTTAACACTGAATATTTTGTGCTGAAAGAAAGAACAAATATTGAAATAAATACCTTATTCGTTATTGAATGTTAAATTCATAAAAAAGCAGGTAGAATTGTAGAACTCAATATATTTCCACTGTAATTCTTCCAAGGGAATAAGTTGATCTCATATATATAGTGAAAATAATATTCCATTAACTATATTATGGCTGAGGTAAAACAGAGGAAAAACTAATAGATAAATGGACTAATTGTGCTAAGATATTTCCATTTCTGGGTAGACCAAAATCAACGTATCTATCTCATTTACCTTATTAATTTTATAGATACAGTAAGTATAGAAATATCAAATTATTCTAAGAAAATGTTAAAATGTGTATTTTTCCCTTTTCTTTTTTCGAGATGCCTATTTTATTAATTACTCATGTTTATTCTATTTTCTTGTGGTCTGTTTATTTACATCATTTATACAGTATTCATGTATTTCAGTAACAGAATTATTTTTGAATGTTAAAATTTTGGCATTGTTGGGATCAAAATGTATTAATTACTACATTGTACAAATATTGACAGAATAAAACAAAGTAAAGGATGCTACAGTCGGGGGCTAGGGTCTCCCTAATTTGGAGACTTTTCATAGTCTGACTCTCCATTTTAATTCCGTGAACCTGGACACTGAGACAAGTAGAAAATAGCTTGAAAATTATTGCTCTATCTAAAAATTCTACATATTTAATTATAGTATCTTCATAGCATCTTCTGTATAAATACTGCTAATAGAGCTGGCTAGGCTATTTTTCTAAAGTTACATATATTTACATGTTCCTCTGTAGAAAATTGTATGGCTCTGTAACTGAATGTGAGTAAAATAAAACTCATCAACATTAATTTGTTTGAGAAGTGATTATGAAATGGAATGGCTTGTCCTATGGTAATTGTAATTGTGACAAAATTTCTCTACAATAAAACTCTCAGCTAAATAGGCAATATATGACATTTTCATGAGTTAGTTTAGCAGTTTGGTTAAAATATAAAATATTTTATGTCAGTCTTGGTTATACATTTATTAATACCATATGGTCAATCATCTGTGCAACTGTCTCCCTAACTGGTTTCAGATAGCTAAAGATGAAAACAATTTCTTTACAACAGATACAGAAAATAAATATTTCTCATCATAAATATAAATATAATTGATTGTCTATCACCACATAATCTACCTTTTTAAAAACCAAAGATATCTACTTAACTCTTAGGAATTATTATTGAAAGAAAAAAGGCTTAAAATTATGAAATTTAAGAACTAAAAATTCCTGCAAGATTGCCTTGTCCAACTTCATCATTTTATAAAAAGTGAAGATAATTTCTGTTTTAAAAATTCAACATTCTTTCTAGGATGAATGGCTGAGAAATTGTTGATAATTCTTTGAAAGCCATTTCACTTCAAGGCTTTAGATTTAATATGACATTTCACACAAAACAGACATGTTGATTATGTAATAAGTAAAGTGTACTGAAGTTTAATTGCTCTGCATGAGTTGTGAAGACTCATCAAGAATGACTTTGGTAAAATAGATGTCATAATTGTGCTCATGAAGCAATCTGAATGTTCATCTTGGGGTGATTGATTATTTTCTTTCAAAATAATTCTGAAGCTCTATCAGGAAATGCTTTTCATGTTTTTCACTTGGATAATCTCTTTCTCTCTCTCTCTCTCTCTCTCTCTCTCTCTGTATATGTGAATGATAGTTTGTGTGCAATGTTGAAAAACTAACTATATAGTGCTTTGTTAAATAAAACAGGTTTATAAAGTAGCAAATAAAAATATTTCTGCTGATTCATAATTGGCTACTTTTTATACTTTATAACTGTTTGCCAAATAATAGAAATAATGTGTATATGTGTCTCTGTTGGTTATTTCTTCATAAAAGATTACATATGTACTTAGGCCTTATAGCTATGTGCGTGTTTCTTTTGTAGTTTATATGTAATATGATAGATTGAACCACTTTTTCTGGAGTGAAATTGAGAAGATTTCTGTAAGACTCATCATCCTTTCTTGTAGTCAGAGTTACAGTGATGTGAAAGACTATCTCCCAAGCATATGCACTTTCATGTACCTCACCAAGGTAACATCATTTCAAAAATTACAGAGGAGGATATATAACAATGAGAACAAATCATGTATAAATTTGGAAGAAAAATGAATTTTACTTCATATAATTAGCCTAAAGCATATGAAGACATTAATCCCAATATTTATAAATATGTCATACTCAATTGGTACTATAAATGAAATAATTTTGCAGTTACTAAATTAGAAATTCAAGGCATAGCATTTTGTCAAATAACATTTGTTTTGTTAAGTACAATGATTGAGGGATATTTAAAATGCTCTATACTGTCTCTTCTTTATATACCTTTAAGTAAATAAAAGGTCAGAGGCGTTTCAGGCCCTGGAAGACACTAGTTCAAGTTTCGGGACTCATTGCCTTTTTTTTCTTTTTTTTTTTTAACTTTTATTAGTACACATTTGCAGTACACAATGATCACCATTCACTTTAGGGGATTAGTACATATAAATAGCACATTTCAATTTCCTTCTTCCCTCATCCTTCTACCTGCCTTTGTTTAGTTCCACACCCCCTAGCATCAGATTCATACATTTGTAAAACCTAACAAAGTTGATTAGCATATATACAGGTTGAAAATCAGACTGATAGGCCAAAGAACATATAAAACATGTAAGACAATTGTACTAAGTCAAGGTACAGTTTTAGATACCTTGCCCACAATAGATTACAATACTTTCTTTTTCTTTCTCTTTTTTCTTATTATCTGTCTTGGCCAAATTTTGTGGCTACTGTACCACCTGCAGTGTGATTTTTTAAATCTTTTTTTTAAAGTTTAAGTAACATTTCATCAGTAATATTTTCAATTGCTAATACAAATAAAGATTCCATGGAAAACTATAGTCATTTCTTCTAACAGAAATTAAATGTTTTAAATTTTGCTGCTAATAGGACATGCATTGGTTATCCAGGGCTGTACTCCAAATCTTTTGGGTGCTGTGGTCAGAAATAAGTTTGGAAAAATTAAATACAGTGACAAGTCTTTTGTGTACACTTTATTTCCAACTAACTGATTTCAGTGGACTAAGGAGGCACCACACTGGAAAAAGAGCAATGATTCAGAAGAGTTCAAGAGACATATTCTAAAATATTCTTGGTTACACAATGTAATGTAATTTAAATGACTAGTTTGTTCTGTTTTTAAATAATTCTGCATTTTACAGTTCAATCAAAGATCTAAATCTACATGTTACTAAAAATGGATAACATACTTCATGCTTCTATGTAGTTCAGGTTTTCCTGTACATTTTATTGTATTGCAAAGCCAAATTTATACTGTTACAGAGAAAGAAGAGAGAGAAAATATCCTGTTAAAATATTAATTTTATGTAAGCATATAGTAAAGGACACTATTCTGATAAAAGTTAAAAGTTAAAGCCTTTACCAATGCAGAATTTGAATACATGTTTCTATCAGTATACAAAAATTTGAATTATTCCTTCATTCTTTAACAAATCTCATAAAACTGTGATGATTGTAATGAAAAGCTCTTATTAAAATAATGCCATTATAATTTACTTTCAAACCTACACTATTCAAATGTTTCAGAGATGAATACAAGTATATCTGCTTTATGATACATTCTAAGTCTAAAGAAAGAAAAATAAGGACCAGATCTATGGAAGATATAAAATAAATTGTAAGGCTTTTTCTTAAAAATTAATAGAATTCCTTAAAAGAATCTCAATGTAATTAGACTTGCCCATTAGACAGTTATAATATAATCCATATGAAGCTTTTTCCATTTTGAAGTAAATCTTCTAAACAATGCTGTTACTGTAAGTAAAATAAAACCCGAAATCCAAGTGCTTAATTGTGCAGATAGAGACTATCCTAAATAGATCATTTGTGATAAATAGATCATTTGTGAGTTGGCAATTGTTTTCATCATTAATTGATAGATCATAAGTGTTCCTTTGTGCATACCTATATCCTTGGTGTCTTCTTAATATTATTTGATGACAAGAAACATAAACACTGAACAAATCAACATAGGAATGTAATCTGAATTATCTCTCTGTTGGATTGAGCTAAGCCCATATATCATACTAAGTACAACCACTGTGACAATCCACAAAACAGGTAATTTAAGCTCCTAAAATACATTTCTGAATTCTTCATAGTACATAGGCCTAACTGGTTGGTTACATCAATTGATGTGTTCCTGTAAATGAGCACTGATTAACTGGTTATTATCTTTGTATGCCCTTAGACATTTCCTAACTTCTTAAACTCTTGTCTTTAAAATAATACAGAATTCCCTTAATGTTCCCCTCTAGCTCTAATCTGCTCTGATCACCAAGATTCTAGTGAAAGATTAGCTCAGCATTTTATTTAAATTAGAACATAAATGCTATAAAGTATTGTTTATACATCAAATTTTCATGATTTGGATGACAACATGAAATTTCATTTACTAAGTAATTACATATTTAAATATATTTATATAAGATTTTAACACTGTGCTTGCTAAATTGCTACATATATTATGGAATACAAGTATATGAATATTACCACATACAACATTATATATGAATAAAACAAATTATATATTATTTATTATATTTGGCAGATGAACTGAGAAGAGGGTGTTTCTCTATAGGAGAGACTTTGTCCTAAAATTTGCATTCATAAAGTCAGGGATTGGCAAACTTTCCATAAATGGCCAATATATATTTTAGGGTCCTACATGATAACAGTCATGAGTTCTTTTTTAAATTCATTTATATATTAATTGGTACATTTTAGGTATACAATACATTTACATTTATCATTGGGTGTTTGTACCTGAACATGATGTATCTTAGTTCTTATTTTTTTCTCCATTACCTGTGTGCCCTTCATCCCTGAATAACTGATAATTTAAAATAGGCAAAGGTCCAAAGGTGGAGGGGTGGTGGGAGGGGAAGGGGAAAGGGAAGAAAGGAAAGGAAAAATTATGTGAAAGAAAAAAAAATGGAAACAAAGTCTATGTAAATAGGGAAGGGTGGTGGCAGTCATGAATTCTTAACTCTGCTGTTGTAGCACAAAGGCATTTATAGAAAATACATCAACTAATGAGTGTAGCTTTGTCCCAATAATGTTTTTTTTTCCAATAAAGTTTTATTGATACAAACAGGTGATGGTTTTAACTTGGCTTCAATACCATGTGTAATTTCCTTCTCCAATTAAGTGAAAAAATACTGAATTTATTTACACTATACCTGTTACTATTGTGACCATTTCTACAACAGTAAATAATATATAAAAATATTGTTGTCTATTAAATGTCGACTTATTTTGCTTTTCCTACATACAATCAAGGAATTCTAGCACATGTATCTATGTAAGTCATTTAGCATTATTTTTAACTCCAAAAAGGAAATTTTTATTAAATCAGAAAGTCATATAGCATGACATAGGTTTATAATGTCCCACTCAGTATTCCCCACCCAAGTTTGGGTATTCAAATTATAACAAAATTACTGTTAAATGCAATTAAAAATTCAAATACTTAGTTGTAAAAAACATAGTTTCTTGCATCTATAGTGAATATGTCTGTTGTTTCTAAAAGTGTTAGTGAACTTGAACCAAAACATATGCACAACCATTAACTATACTTACTAAAGAGGCAATTGTTCTCAACAAGTGATAGAAATGTAGTATGCCAGAAAAAAATAAATTAGAAACTTTCAGGATTATAAGTATTACATTTTAGTGTTTAAAAGTCTTCCCTTTAACATGAATTACCACAGCATTTTCCTGGTGACTTCTGTAATGCTCCTATAGATTCAAAAGGAAATTATACCTCAGGGACTTAGATATAAATACTATCCATGCAGCTACTCACTCAAATTGCTAAAAATGACCAAATAGTTTCTTGTAGATTTCTACTACTCAGAACACAATAAATACTTTCAACAAAATTTTAAAAATCAAAGCTTATATGAAGACAAAATGTTTTTCTGCAGGCCATTCTCTGAACAGTTAGCGAAAGTGTCCTGTTACTTCCCATCTGTCCATTCATATCCAGTCTATGACAATAAAAACTTATTTTATTTTTATTTGTATAAATCAGAGTCCAGAGAAATTTGTATCAAGAAACATCTTGGCTTATGAAAGCTTTTCAGCTTGCTTCACAAGTTCTCATTACTAAAATATTTTAGAAATTTCATAATGTTAAGATTTCAAATAAAGTACACTGGACATATTTTAATTTTTAAATTTGGCCATGGAAAGCAGCTTTGAATCAATTATCCACAGTTTTCAATGTATAATCAAGATTTTTGACAATATTTAGATGCTGAATTGCCAAACCATTAGCAACCAAGAGATATGATTAGCCATCCATATTAATAAACACCTGTCACAATAGAATAACAGATGTTCTAGGAATACAGCTAAACAAAAACTAAACTTAAAAATTTGGTCATATTCCTTTACAATGTGGCACATAAATTAGACTTCATAATCTTTATTCCATTAGCATTACTAAATTCAATGACTTGAATAGTTTCTTTCAATAAACATATATTTTTATTTTAAATGGGTAAAATGTTTTTATTTAGACCAAAGCCTATTAAAAAAAACATTTGAAATTATCAGTTAAAGATGTACAATTGATATTGTGTAATAGGAAGAAAAGGTCTAAAGGAGTAGGGGAAGTGGGAGGGGTAGGGGAAAGGAAAGAAGGGAAAAGAAAAAATATAAGAAAAGGAAAAAAATGGAAACAAAATCTCTGAAAATAGGGAGAGGTGGAGGGAGTGAAAGGAAGGCAGGGGAAGGGGAAAAAAATAGTAACCAAGATACTCATGTAAAAGTACAAGTGCCCAATGATGAGTGTAACTGTATTTTATACCTAAAATGTACCAATAAACTTAATGGGAAAAAAAAGAGCTAGAGTTGTATTCTCTGCACTGAGGTTGAGTTGGCCCTGAGGAAAGGGATCTTCTGAACTTATTCCTGTTTTAAGTGCTGTGTCTTAGCTCCAGAGATAATGGGTGGATGCTTTATTTCTGGGTTCTTTGTAATAAAGCCTTTCTTGCTAATTAAAAAAAAAGATGTAGGATGCATATATATATATATATATATA
>NW_004624754.1:374696-402312 GCF_000247695.1 Heterocephalus glaber | reverse complement strand
CTGTTATCTGAGAAATTATTTCTGATTTCATTTTTTCCAGATCCCCTTTTGTTGCCAGTTCAGTGGGTCCAGGTGGTTTAGTATCAGAGTGTTCCATCTCCTTTCCCTTTGGGGTTGCTGTAGGTGATCTGGAAGTCTGGTTTTGAGACTTATTTACGTGTTTTCATTTTGACTGGGGTGGGGGCTGTTAGCACCTACATGGATTACCTCCTCTGAGCTGGGTGAGATGGGATAGGGGCCGGGAGCAGCAGTAGGTATGGTGACCCAAAAGCCCTTTCCTGTGGGCTGGTAGCAGCGGGAGGGATGGTGGCCGGGAAACCCCTTCCTCTGGACCAAGAGCAGTGGGATGGTGGCTCAGAAGCCCCTCTCTCTGGACCGGGAGTGGTGGGAGGGATGGTGGCCTGGAAGGCCCTTGCTCTGGGCCAGGAGCAGCAGGACAGAAGGTGGCCCAAAAGCCCTTTCCTCTGGGCTGGGAGCAGTGGGAGGGATGCTGACTGGGAAGCCCCTTCCTCTGGACCAGGAGCAGTGGCATGATGGCTCAGAAGCCCCTACCTCTGGGCCAGGAACAGTGGGACTCAGTACCTTGGTCTGGTGCTCTGGTGTCCTCTGCATCTTTGTAGTGTGGAATCAGGTGGCTGCCTGTCTGCAGTGGGGTGATTCAGAGTCTTCCACGCGACTCAGGACCTTGGTAGTGCGTGCACAGACCTGCCTGTCTGCAGCAGGCTGGTTCAGCATGTTCTGTGTGACTTAGGACCTAGATAGGGCATGAGCAGACCTGCCTGTCTGCAGCGGGGTGATTCAGCGTCTTCTGCGCAACTCAGAGTGAGTGCATTCTGAGTTGTTCCAGAGGGTAGATTTAAGATCAGTGTGAGAAATTCAGAATATTTTTGTTTAACTTAATAAAATATCTCACAAAGCTGTCAATCCAACAAAAATTAACCTATTCAATGGAGTGTTGGGCACCTAGTGTACATATATGTAATCGCAAATTAGATAACTATTAGTCATACAGTTTGTGGATATTGCTTTCTAGAGTCAAGATAACCTAGACTGATTGCCTATCAAGTTCCTATTCAACTATTAGTTTCTGTAATTGTATATTTCAAAGACATTTATGATTATAAATTATCATAATCTAGGTCCACTTTATCTATTTTTTCATTTACTTGTCTCTTGTTACTCAGTATCATCCTTCAGCCTAATTATATATATTTATTGAAGAAACAAATTAGCACCTTATAAAATTTCTGTGGATTAGACTTTTAGAACTCTATCTGGACTTTAAAATGTAAAATGTATGTATTTGTTATCTTCATTCAATTATTTTTATTATATACCCTCTCCTATAATTCAAGATTTGATGCAGACATTATTTTTTCCTTCAACTACAATGTTTTCTTGCTCCAACCGAGTATTTTCATAATACCCAGTGTTATTTTCTTCTTATTACCATTACCTTTGGAAAAATCACTTATTATTTATTTGTTTACAGTATTTTTTTCAGTTCTGATGAAAAATACAGGGCCTCACACATGTTAGGCAAGCTCTCTACTGCTGAGCTACATCCTCAGTCATGTTTACATGTTTACTGTGTTCATGTTTACTGTGTTCCCTATAAGATTTCAAGCTTTATGAGTGCAAATGTCTAGAGAAAATCCTGGTCTACAGTAAAAATGCATAACACCTAAATGTAATGCTATAAATTAATGAATAAATGGATGCTCAAGTGAGAAACTTTTCTTATTTTGGATCTGTAAGCTTAAGATATAATAGATAAGACTTTATTGAGCTGAAAGGTCTTTCCATTGGTTTTTCATTTCCATCTTGACATTGTATGTTTCAGAGAGCAAAGCCCATTCCCTATTCTTGTTTCCATCATATTTCCCAGCAAAGTGCCATAATTACATAACAAATAACCAGTATGTTTTTAAGTTATGGATTAATTTATTATTAATGGAAGTGAAATAACTTTTCCCAAAAGTAGAATGTTTCATTAAAGGAAGGAGGAAGAGAACTATGTTTTTTGTTGTTGTTGTTGTTTGTCTCTTCTTTTGGTTTTGGTTCAAAGGAGGTTAAACAAATAACTTACATCTTGGAATAATGTAAGCAAAGTGTGATAATCAGAAATATCAGATTTGATTGACCCTGATGTGTAAATTTATGAATTTAATCAGTCCAGTAACCTATATAAGTCTCAAGATTTTCTTTTGTAATTAAGGCAAATAGTCTCTCTTATTCCATATTTCCTATGTATATAAAAAAATCAAATAATCTGTGGGAAAATATTTTTAGTTTGTAAAATTACACACAATTAACATTTAATCATAATGAGCAATATTAAAACTTCTCTGGGGCTGGGGGTTTAGCTCAGTGGTGTTGCCACCTGCTTCCCAAGTTCAAGGTCCCAAGTTCGATCCCCAGTACCAAACAAACAAACAAACAAACAAAAACTTCTCTGAAACCAAGGATCATCAATCTATTTAAACCACAAGTAAAATAAACAAATGTCTCCATTTGAACTAGAGAGAGAACACTGGGGAGAAAAGTGGATGAGAAAAAAAAAGACGCAAATAGTAAATGAGAAACAAGAAAAGAGAGAAAAGGAAAGGAAGAGATAAAAGAATGTAAAGAAAACAAGGAATGATTTCAAGGGAAGAATGTTGCCAAAAAGGAAGAAGACAAAGAATCAACAACAGAGAAAATAATTGTCTGGTGAGGATTTGACAGTGGCACCCTTGAGTAGGCTGAGTTCTCTAAACTGAATTTTCATCCATTTGAGCACAATAGACTAGGAGAGGTCAAGGATGAGACAGGATTATGTTTCAGTCCAACAGAGGATTGAATGCCAAGATGACACATCATCCCGTGGAAATGAATGAGTTCAAAGGCCAGACAGAATGACCTGTACTTATCCATCATTAAAAATAGAAGTGACAGCAATAACTTGTGCCTGTACTTACTGAAAATCTCTTCTTGGGTCTTTTATATGACGTCTGATTTCTAAGTTAAACTCTAGAAGGAAGCTGCCTTCTCTAGTAAAGTTTTCAGTGAGCTGTACTTGACTGCTTCTTCTCTTTTTGTTCAGTGTGGCACAGGTGAAACCTCTGTGCATCTACCAACCTAGCCTAGCACACTTTCCCCACAGGTAGTTACCCTACACAGTGCCTAATAAGTTGTATGTGAACTTTGAAAAGAAAAGTAAGCTATTAATCTTATTTTGATGATCCTTGGGACCCATGGGAATCCATGGAAAACTGGCTGCTATAAAAGAGGTCCCAGCTCAGCTCTCAGAAGACAGAGAATAATATATAATTTGGAGCCTATTTTTCATGCTTATAGAAATAATGGCTATGTTTAAAAATAAATTGCTCCTTTATGTCTTAGTCTTTCACTATCACTTTTGTTATTATCGTTATTTGTATTTGTAAAGATGTTTTCTGGCTTCCAGTTTGAATTTCCCCCTTGAATTTTAATTCTATGCTGACCTAAAAATAATTCTTGTTTTCTTTATTGTAGCATCTATGCTCCAAGGAATAAACTACTTTATAGTTACAATACTCATATAATGCTTATTCTCTAATAGCATCTAAAGTGAGAACCAGTAAAAACATGTAGTGATCATTCATATTGTCTATTCTGAGCTAATTTTAAAAGATAAGAGACTATGTTATAGATGAGTATGACATATTGAAAGTACACCCATGTTTAAATTTTTAGAATAAAAGGTATTTTAACACTTTTAGTCATTTTTTAATTCTAGTTATGCAAAGACGGCTAAGGATTGAAAATTTGATCTTTATTTTGAACCATAACAAGAAAGAACATCTTCGTCTTATTTCTACTTTCTCTCCTTCATGCCTTCTGATTATCATTTGTTTGGTAACACCTAACAGAACCAAGCATATAAAATAAAACACAAACATGAAGTTTGCTTGCAGTTTCAGTGAAGAAATCAGTTTATTGATCTCTTGAAGCATATAATTTGGGAAAATCTTGCCTTAATATGCAAACCCACAACTGAGCACTCTACTATTTTCTCTATCTTCAAATGTTCTGGTAAACCAAGACATAAATCGGGCATGAACTATAACCTCAATAAGCTTAGTCTTGTTCAAGAGCTGTGACATATATAAACATAACCCTAATAGAGAAAGGAGTAACAATCTCAAGAGGTTTACAGGTATATGAACAGGAATGTTCAGAGAAAATAAAGGGGTTTTTTTTTTCTGCCTTGGCCAACAAGAAAAATCTCGTGGAAGATGTAATATCTGAGCCATGACTTTAAATATTAATTTCCAAAATGAATTTTAAGATATTCTTTTGGAGAGTGAAAAGAAAATCTTAAAAAGATTTTTTGTTGTCTAAAACATAAGAATTGCACCTTTATTAAAATGTAATATATGATTGATATTGACACTCTCCCTTAGTATGTATTCCAGACAGGTGAGCTCTAGAGTCTGTAAGGAGTATTTGTAGTGCCTTCACTCTTTTTTTTTTTTGGTACCGGGTATCGAACTCAGGTCTTTGAGCTTGCACAGCACGTGGTGAAACCATTGAGCTAAATCCTCTGTCAAGTGCCTTCACTTTTTACACAGTTTTTAATGGTGTGTACATTAACATACTTCTGGCTAAGATTAAAATTAGACCCATACCTATCACCGTCCACTAAACTAAGATCAAAGTGGATTAAAGATCTAAATATTAAGACAGAAAGACTAAACTTGCTGGAAGATAAGTTAAGTAGAACTCTTGATGACATTGGCATAGGAAAAGACTTTATGAACAAATCTTCAGTAGCACGGGAGCTAGTACAAAGAATCAACAACTGGGATCTCATCTTATTAAAAAGCTTCTGCACTGCAAGAGAAATCTCCAACAGAGCTAAGAGACAACCTACAATGTGGGAAGAAATTTTTAGCAGCTGTACCTCAGACAAAGGTCCACTATGGAGAATATATAAAGAACTAAAAAAAACCAGACCCTCCAAATTCAAAGACCCAATTCAAAAGTGGGCATCTGAAATGAATAGACATTTCTCAGACAAAGAAGTAAAAACAATAAATAAATATATGAAAAAATGTTCAACATCACTGGTCATTTGAGAGATGCAGATGAAAATAACACTGAGATTCCACCTCACCTCAGAAAGAATGGCTACTCTCAAGAAATCAACTAATAACAAATGCTGGTGGGGGTGTGGGGAGAAAGGAACCCTGCTCCATTGCTAGTGGGAGTATAGGCTAGTGCAACCACTGTGGAAATCAGTATGGAGATACCTCAAAGAACTAGGACTACAGGTCCTATTTGACCCAGCTATTCCCCTACTGAGAATCTTCCCCAAAGAATTAAAAGAATTATACTGCACCAATATATGTGCACCTATGTTTATAGCAGCACAGTTTGCAATAGCTAAAGCTTGGAAACAGCCCAAGTGCCCATCGACTGGAAACTGGATAAAGAAGATGTGTTTTTTTTATAAAATGGAGTACTAGTCAGCCATAAAGAGTGAGAAACTAGAGACATTTATAGCTAAATGGATGCGTATTGAGGCCATACTCTTAAGTGAAATAAATAGGACACACATGTGTAAATACCGAATAGTTTCTCTAGTGTGAGAAACTGAAAGTATAAATAAGGATTAAAATGATTAAAATGAATAATTGATAATTTGAAATAGGAAAAGGTCCAAGGGTTTGGGGGTGGCATAAGGGGAAGGGGAAAGTGAAGAAGGGAAAGGAAAAATTATGAGAAAGAAAAATAATGGAATCAAAGTCTGTGTAAATAGGGAAGGGTGGAGGAGGTGAAGGGTGCACAGGTAATGGGAGAAAAAATAAGAACTAAGATACATCATGTACAGGTACAAACACCCAATGATAAATGTAAATGTATTGTATACCTAAAATGTACCAATAAATATATAAATTTTAAAAAACATACTTCTGGCTAACTGGACTTATGAATTGTACTATCTCATTTTGACCAAGCTAGTCCTCTTTAAATGAGATCCACTGTTTGGAATTCTTAGAAAAGAAACCATGGAGTGTGGGTAATTAAAAGAGAAGTACAAGCGAAGATCAAGAAGATGGGAAAGTTGACAATTCTCTTATTACTCAGAGGATATACTGACCAGCAACAAAATAAACACGATAATTTAATCAAAACTAACATGAATTAGGCCAGTAAAATTAACTATCAAGATGATTGCTTAGAATAAGTATTGGAACCCTCTAATATGCATTTCAACTTCTTGAAAGGGAATATAGTATCATGAGGTTGTTTATGATGATAGTATCAGTAGTAAATTATTTTAGTTTTTAAATTTTACTCAATCCCTTTAAAATGTGTATTTTGTATATGCTTTATGATATACACAACTTAACACAATGGTGCATATATAACTCATAAACATACTTGTATGTATAGAGGATGAAGGTAAAGCAAGTGTCATTTACTCTATTCTGGACATAGCACACCTAAATAAAGGCCCTAAGATAACCCAATTGGCTAAAATTGTGAATGTTTTGCTATTTAAAGCATTAGAAGTTCAATGTGAAGAGGAGATGACTTTGGGATGCCATCTTTTTCATGTTAACCTATTTGGAGCTGATCCCGTGGAGCTGTCACAAGTGGTAACGATTCAACCCTTCTGCGAAAATTTCATTTTCCCTTTAGGGTAAAAAAGTTATTCAGTAGCCAAGTGTAAACTACTGAAATGAACTCTATGAGTTTCTTCCCAAGAACAGCTAAATCATTTATATTTTATTCAAAGTAACTTTCTTACTAGGTGGTTATTGGTTTTCTCATTTCTTATTCTTTTTTCCCTAAATAACCCCACTTAATTGGAAACTCAATGTCTGAAATTTCAATAAATGTTTGCAAAAAAAAGAAATATTAGAGTTTGGGGAGATTTCTAGGCATTAGAGAGAGGCAGTCATATCAATCTGGTTCAATATATTAACCCTCCATAATTAAAGTTTTTAGAAAAAATGGCAAAACCTTTGGAGTATATCATAGTGTTTTAAGGGGAAGCTGGAAAAAAAATGCCTGGGCTCTGTAAGAGATGGTGCCCATGATTAATGCTGAGACCACTGTCAATGGGAAAGAGAGGGACTCCCACAGTCAGAGAATGTGATTGTATTTACAGTGCACTGGCTTTGATTAATGTGCACACTCAGAGAAGTAATGTGTAGAAGGCAAGAAAAGAGCTGTTTTCAAATGTTGGTGCTGAGTACAGATTTCCCATTATGTCCTGAGAAGGTGTGGATGAATAATGACTTACAGTCTCTTTTCATGGAGTTTGAGAAAGGAGGTGGCAGGGGTAAATTTGTAATGTGTGAGTGAAGATACAAATAACTTCCCTTATCAATTCTCACTGCTCACTTTAATCTGGAGAGTCACCAGCAAGAAGCTTATCCCACATTCCAGTTTCAATAACCAAACGTTTCCTAGAACATTTTTAATGATTTTAAAAATAATGTTTTATTTAAGTGTCCCCTTAAAGTATGCAATAGCTATAGTTTCTGAATGACTTAGAAAACTGTGTTCTGGAGTTTTTTAATCCTGTGTGTCTCAAAGAGAAGATGAGTATAACAATCAGTAGAAACACTGCTCCACTCTATTGGCAATGCTATGTTAGAACTGTGTGAAAAAAATCAAAGAATTGTAACAGTTCCTGGAATTGTGAGCACACTGCCTGTAAAGTTTGTTATTATGTATACTTTCAGTACAAAATTACCACAGAAAAATGTAAAATCTTTGTAGAAAGAACTGAAGAAGTTTGTTTTATAAAAATAAAAACCAAACTGACTTCTAACCTTTATTTCGCCATATTTTAAAACAATTTGCCATAACAGTCTTTTATTCTAATTCTACTTTTGTTTTCTCCCCTATGTGTTTAGTGGTTTTTCTTTATTTGCTTAGTTTTGTGTGTGTGTGTGTGTGTGTGTGTGTGTGTTTTGACCGTTGTAAAATTCTTCTTGAAAATCTATAGTCTGCCTAGGATTTGACACTACAAATTATTGATACACTAATTAGTTATGGGAAAACTGAGAAATATGAGGCCTGAGAAAGTGGGAAAATGTGTACACCTCAAATCTTATTTTAAAAATTACTTTGTCTATTTGAAGAAGGGAATTCTTACCCCACACACGTGCTCATACAAAAAGGATAAAAATAGCAGCAGCAATAATAACAATAATAACTACTCTTCCAGACTGATCTCCCCAAATATCTCTGAAATAAGTCCAATGATTTTTTCATAAACAAACACAATGTTGAGCAAGAAAGTCTAACATTATCATTCAGGAAGAAAAACCTTTATAAAATTTGTTTTTAATAATAGACCATCTATATTGTAACAGTTTCAAAGCAAGGAACAGAATTGGCCTTATGCCCAGGCAGAGTGTGTCTTGTAATCTCACAGTTCTGGTGAAGGAGCTTGGTCCTTTCCCAATTTTATTTTCCCTCTGCTTGGTGAAGTTCAGAATTTCAAAAAATTATTTTTGCTAAGCATGTTTTATATAAGCATGTTATATATGCATTTCCCCCCTTGAAAATATGTGCAGAGGACGTGTTATATGTTTATGATTTTACTTGGGCCCAACTACAATGTTGAGTGAAAGAAATCAGACACTCAAGCTTAAATACCATGTAGTATCTCTCATTTGAGTAAAGGAAAGTACAAAGAAGCACAACAAAGGATGGATAGAAGAAAACAAAAGGATCAAACTCTTGCAAATGGACAAGGATGAGGGGAAAGAGGGATGGGAAGGGTGAATAAGTAAGAATAAAGATTTATGATGCAGTGATCATGGTTTTCCTCAAGATCACCAGCACTGCTTCCTCCAGGGTGTGCTTTTATCTTGCTTTTTCCTCTTTTACTTGGCCCAAGCTTGCTCTGCAGAGCCAGTTTCTCCCTCAGTCTTTGCTATTACTTTTTGAGATAAACTTTGCCTCTGCTTTTAAAAAAAAGATATGTGATGTGCAGGAACCTAATAACCTCAATGAATGTAAACATTATATATCATAAACATGAGATAAGATTAATAATATCAACAAAAGTGAAAATGGGGAAAAACAATTTAGATGAGGAGGGAGGAAAGTGAGAGAGAAGGGGATTAAAAAAAAGAAACAAGCTGTATTATGTACATGTACCACTCCCCAAGATGATTATAACTTGCATATACTGCAAACATGTACTAGTAGAAAAATACATTTCCCAGTCTTCTTTGCAGCTTTATGAATCTATGTGTCTGGATTCTGGAGTGTGGATAGGAAATGGTGTGTGCCAATTCATATCCTGACTTTTCTGACCCTTACAGCCTCCTATTAGATGCCTCAGTCTCATTTTTTTCCCTGATGTTGGATGCCTGGTTGCAATGGATCCAGCAGAGTGCCCTGAAACCTTAGGGTACAGGAACTATAAGAACTAGAGGACACCAACAATATAATACACAACTCATCACCTCATGATCCACTTTGACATCACTCACTGTGATGTGAGAGAGAAGTGAATTTTCGTGTGTTGGCCACTAAGATATTTTGATGTTGTTGTAGAAGTTAGACTACTGGAATAACATGGAACAAGAGAAACAGAAATGGCAATGACATATATAATACAAACATTTTTTAGAAAGATATTCCTGATTCACGGAGCAGCATCATTTTTAGCCTTGAATCCCAAAGGTTCCTCAGGATACTAATTACTCAAGATGATTGTTAGCTGATTATTTGATAGTTGATTTTCCAAGGACTTTATAGAGTTCTCAAAACTTGAGAATGACACTTTACATCCAGAGGGAGAAAGTTGCCTAATTAGTGTTTAATGTTTGAATAGTACAGGAATAATATGTCCTTGCTTGAATCTGGTACCTTTTTTTCATTTTAGCATTTTGAATTGTTTTCATGATAATTACATTTTTCTTTTGTACCTAATACAGAAATATAAGTAGGAAAATTTAGGTACTTTCCTTATAGACCAGTAACCCTAAGAAATTAAACTATCATAGAAATTTGTCACCAAATAGGAATAAATTCTGTAAAAGAGTTAAAAACATCATTGAATAATAGCAACCATGCACATATACAGAGTTTATATGTATAAATATTTTGTATTATTTTTCTTAGTAAATTGATGCTATGAACAAGGCTGAATACTGTCAGCAGATGTAAGAAAAAAATCAGTGTAATTAATTGTGTTGATATTATCTGGAAGGTACTAAAAATCAAAAAGTAATATATTTTACAAAATATCTTTATTTATGAAAGGAGAAGGGAAACCAAAATAAGCATTTAATGAGCACCTGCTATTTACCAAATGTTTGATTTTATGTTTTTGTTTAACATGTGACAAACATAACAATCATTACTGTAACAAGAGAAAATAAACTCATACAGATTACCAAAGTTATTTACTGATGGCTACTTAGCTAATAAGTGGCAGCACTGGGATTTAAATAAAATACATGTCCCATGTCCATGTTCATTTTATTGTACTTTATTGAAGCTCCAAGTTAGAATGTCATAAGTAAAATAATGATGTCTAATGTTAAGACTCTCAGACAAAATTTGTTTGTTATATAATAAAAATTACACTCCAGTCTCTCATCTACCATGGTATATATAATATCTAAATTTGAGTGTGGAGTTTAGACTATGAAGAGAGGAAAGAATGGTACTATGGACACAAGACCAAAAATCAGCAATATATTTCAAGAAAGAATCCCAAGACTATAGGGTACTGGAACCTTTTTAAGCACGTGCCATGGCATTACTATGCAACATAGTACCTTTTCTTGCTAAGATACCAATATAAGCAGTACTCATTGAGATTGCTTGTGTAAGCGAGTCACCACTGGTATACATTCCTCCCACCCAGCAAAGATCTAACCCTGGTCTTTTCTCTCTGTTATATATAAGATAACTTCTCTCAGTGTCTAAAAAGATCTTTTACAATTTTCATTTTTGTGTTTTGGGGAGGCAGTGTAGCACAGTTTTTAAAAGCAGACTATGAGGCCAGATTGCCTAAGCTTAAATTTATATCTAATATTTATAAGCTGAATAACTCAATGAAGATACTCTTAAATTCTCTGTTCCTCAGTTTTTTTCAACAGCAAAATAAGGATAATAACAATTCTAATCTTAGAGGATGATTATACTGATAGCGATAATGTGTTTATGAAGAGGTTAGCATGTAGAAAATCATAAATGTGTTCATTATTAAAGAAGAAATATATATGTTACTATTTTTCATTTTTTAAGTGAACCATAATGTTATGGGGCCTATTTTATTTAAATATCATACAAATATCACAGTAAAAGAGGATTAAGTGGAAAAGTTTTGGTGTTGAAGTATGGAATGATATTACCAAATATTTAGGGGTTACCAAATGCAAACAACATAATCAAGCTTACTCTTTTGTTATTAATCAGTAGCATAAAATGCCAAATCTTTTCATAGGTATTTTTTGTCCCTTGAAAGACAAAATATCATCACATCATTTGGTGTTTTTATTCTTAAACATGAGTGCTAATTAAGTTGTAACATACTCTGTACTATCTTCTTATTTTTTGTGCTTAAAAAAAAGAAAGAGGAAGAAAAAAATGAATGAACAAAAGAAAGAAGAAAGAAAGAAAAAAGGAAAGGAAAGAAAGAAAGGAGAAAGGAAGGAAGGGAGGGAGGGAAGGGAAGAAGAAGGAGTGAGGGGAGGGAGAGAGGGAGAGAGGGGACTGAAAGCCAGAGAGGAATGAGAGTTAAGAGTGGGGCAGTGTCAGAAAAAACAGGCAGCAAGTTGATGTTAAGCCAGTACATTAAGTTTCATGGAATCTCTTTCATTCACTTAAATAAAATTTCTATGTCCTCTCCATCATTGAGTCATGACAGACTTTCCCATTATGATTTTTAAATTATAACTTTAAAATTATTTTTTATTTCTAATTGATAGGTAACATCATTTATATTTATGGGTGCTCATGGTATTTTGAATACACTGTGAAATGGCTAAATAAACATGTATTTCTGCACATAGTTGTCACTGGGCCAACACTTTAGAGCTCCATCTGCCCTCCTTTTTGGGAAATGGATAGATTATTATTATAATCACTTTATTAAAAAATTTGGCCTTTGATTTCTTAAAAATGTTTTCAAATACTTCAATCTGTACTCCTGCCCCTTCTGAGTATATTCTCTGTAGGATCCAACTCAATGATTTAAGACAATTTGCTGACAAGAAATTCTGAGAAACCATTATGAAAAAGAAGGTAGCAAACAATCTTTGAATATATTTCCCAATTTAAAAAGCTTTCATGACATAGAACATTTCAGGCTAAGAATGTTAAAAATTTATCATAGTTTCAGTAATTGTAGTTTCCTCTAGAACTGTGGCATGCCATGGAATCATTTGTAAAGCGTGTATTTTGTTTGTCACTCCATAGGAAGCTTGCCAGGCAATACATTTAATTAAGAATGTGAGGAAGGGGATAATTGTGGTCGGTCCGAGTATATTATCATTACTTTTAAGTTCTAAAACTTATTGTTACTTTTAAAATAGTGGTTTACTAACAAGGATTGTGTTTAAAGCTAGAGGTAATTTCCTTTTTATCAGCCCAGGGTTTTTATGGCAAGAACTATATTTATTTGAGAGGAAAGGTATATTAGCTGCATCCCTTAGATATAACTCTTTGTCAATTGTTTCAGTTACCAAGAGCCTTAGCTGTTATCCTTAGAAAGAACATTTTCCCATTGTTTAAGACCTTGAAAATTGATGCATTACCTTTTGGGAGCTTAAACAGTTTAATTTAAGTTTAACTTTCTCTGGAAATGAATAGAAATAATGAAATGCAATGTCTTTCTTGAACATAATCATTTACATAACTTCTATTCTTTCTGGATGTGTAAATTTGATAACAGGAGTTCAAGTATGGTAATGATTAATGTTGATTTTATTTAAAAATTATAAAGCAACTTATGTCAGTGATTCAGAGAAGTGTGATGATAACCATTTTTGTGGCCAGATTTTTACTGTTTTGGACACATTTCTCCATTTGTACAGGAAAACTTGCTCATAATGATTTTGAGAGACACCATGGGAAAAGGACAAGAACAGAAAGAGAATGTTTTTGGTACACAGTTCACAAATATTTTTGGTGTTCAAATTTTCTGGTGTACAATATTCTGATCATTTAATTTGTGTGAACTGCCTCTGTTCTTTATCATTACATAGTACTCCTCTTCTTAGTGACAATATTCCCCTAATAACAAATCTATGAGATTTATCACTAAGATATCTATTGTCAGGGACAATAAAAGGTGTAAATGAAACATAGACAAAGACTACCCTCACTCCCCTTCTCTTGTAAATACTCTATATCTTTTTCTCACAAAAACCTTTTCTGTCTGACTGGTTTATACTCTCCCATTTTCCTTATTCCTTGCTTCCCTTGAAGAATTTTAAACAATGTTTTTTGAACCATTCATTCAGGTTCCCATTGTGTGGTCTGAAAAAAACAACAAAAAAATTCAGTAATTAAAACTTTGAAGGCCAGTGTGGTAACATAGATAGTTAGGAAATAGGGACAGTCATGGTTTTAAGTGGATGAACAACTACGTTAATTCACATAATCATTTGTCTATTTTTCCAGGATAAGGGTGATAGAAAAATATTTCCCTACCAAACCCCAGTCTAGTTGTGCACAACTCCTATCTTTAAGAGTGCAGGTCCAAGTAAAAAGATCTACATATGTATATATTTGAATACTTTTGCACAGTATCACGCCAAAGTCAATATCAATTTTCTTCTGCAGAAATGCTGCTCTTATATCAATACAGTCAATCACTAAAAATAAAAATAGGAAGTTGCTCCAAAAATGAAAAAGTGGAGTTTTTCCTACTTTCTCTACCTACCCTGAAAATCTTGAAAGCAATCCACCCTTCATTCGAAGGCATTGTGAACCAAAGTTTCTTAAAGTATCAGCAACAACTTATATTTTTGAATGCTTGCTTTGTTTAAAGGAGTGTCTGGAGCACTTTGAAGAAACAAAGTCATGCAGTTCTCAGAATGTCTATAAGATGTAGGTACTCCTACTATCACTGAAGAGAAACAGAGGAGTAATTTATCTTACTTGATTTAAATATAATAGAAAATGGCCTCTTTGGGAAATAATATAAGATAATCTGAATCCAGATTCATACTCATATATTGTGATATACTGAATTTTCTTTTTATTCTAGAAGAAGAAATTGCTTAAGAGTAAGAAAATAGGCTTAGGAAGGATAAGGAGGCAAAGATAAGTGATTTAAGGAAGAATAAATGAATGGTATTCTTATAGGCATTACTGATTTTCCAGAGCCCTCTGAGGTTAGAATTCTCTCTCTTTTTAATCTACAGATAAATTCCTCCCTTTCATGATCAAATTAAGGCATTCAACAGATAGAATTGACGAGTGAGCAAAACAAGGTTACAAATAGATGAGAAAATCTTGTGAAGACAACCAGGTCACCACTTTAAACTTCCAACTGGATTGTGCTCTTGGCCAATTCAAGCTGTGTACATGGTTTGACAGCTGTGCAGTAGCTGATTTTATAACATGCATTTCTTCAGAATAAGGATGGATTATTGAACAGACCAGAGAGCACAGTTTTCAGTACTTCTGATGAATTGTTCTGAAGCCTAATTTTGTTTTTGTCTGAGGGAAGATTTTATTCATTGCAGCAATGGTGTCAGCATTTTCCTTTAAAATGGTGCTAGAATAAGTGGATTTACTTAGGTAAGGGCTGGGCTATCCTTTCTTTGCATCAGGAATGACCACTGTGGGGCGGGCCCAGTGAGAGAGGAACTTAATATATGATCCAAAATAAAGTACCTTGCTTCCTCTTCCCATAAGCGACCTGAGGTGACCTATGAAAATGACTCACTATTCTCTTTACCCAGAAAATTCCACAAAATCATACAAATCAAAAGGGTCAAATCTTCAAGTTTAACAACACCTATGAAACTTCCCAGGCCCTCAAAGGTATGCATATCTGAAAGCCCCCAAGTATCTGAAGGATGTCACATTGAAGAAGCAATGTGTGTCATTCCAGTGTTACAATGGTAGAATAGAAAGTTTGCCCAGGCCAAGCCCTGGGGCTGTACACAGGGTCCGAGGCCTCAAAAGAGTGCCAAATTTTTGCTGCACATGCTTAAAAATGCAGAGTAATGGTGAACTCAGGGATGTAGATGTAGGTCTTCTGGCCATTGAACACATGAAGGGGAACAAACCACTGAAGTTGCACTGCTGTACTTATAGAGCTCATAGCCAGATTAACCCATATATGTACTCCCCTGACTGCACTGAGATGATCCTGACCTAAAAGTAATAAATTGTCCTTAAACCAGAGGAGGAAGTTGCACAGAAGAAGAAGATATCCTAGAAGAAACTAATGAAACAGAAACTTATGGCATGGGGATAAATTAGGGATAATATTAATGAAAATAAAAGTAAAACCAAAACAAAATAAAATCCCTAGATTACATAAGTCTCAGGCCTAGGCTTTCCCATATTTGATTTGATTATTTGGAGGAGATAATGTGATTTGATGCAATTAAATATAAAACTGTAAAAGAAGAAAAAATGAATAGAACCTTTTTAAATAGCCATTCTGATAAAAGTGTAAATTTGAATGTATGTAATGTCCAAAGTATAAATTTTCCTTCTATAACCAAGAAAACACCTTTGCATTTAGGTATTTAGGTCCACCTAGGGTATATCTAAGCTCAGATTTATTATAATAAAAACCTGGAAATGAAGTTCGAGTGGAATTCATCTTCTCTGCAGAATTTTACTGAATCTTAATCTAATAGACATTCATTAATTTTTTTTTAATTTTTTTATTTAAGAGCATATTCTAATTGGGGTCTACTGAAAAAGAAAGTAAATAAAACTAAACTAAACTAACCGCCAACTCAGTATGAAAATAGTTTACATATATATATATATATATATATGAATATAGAACTTTATGTATAAATATACAGATAGATCTCTATTAGTTCACAACTGCCTGAGACTGACATATATTCTTTTATTTTCAGGGGCAAAGGACCACTAAAGCATACAACTGATGTGATCTGTGCAGCTAAAATGATATCAGAGTCAGGATCAAGAATGGATGTTCTTGCTCGGCAGATTGCTAACCAGGTGAGTTATTTACAAATGTACATGGAAAAAATCCTTGCTAGTTACTCTTGGCATTGAAACATTGATTAGAGCAAAGTTGAATTTTTCTCTATTTAATATTTGTCCTAAATTATAATCAGGTTTTATTTTATAACATTAATATGCAAGTAGTGGATCATTATTTTAAGGAAATTTAATTATTTTAGGGGCAAATTTTTAGCTTTAAATATACTCAAACTATTTTGAGAATCACTTTTTCAGCAAGCCTACTGATTTATTTCAATTGCCTATAAGCAAATCAAGATTTTTTCCCCTTGATATTTCAAATTGCTGTTTTTACCCTTCAAAATTAATAACCTTCAATTTCAAAATTTTATTATTTTAGGTTTTTTGGATCTGCAATATATCAGGGCATGCTACATAAAAGTAAGGAACAAATAGCAATTAATTGAATCCTAATGTGAAGCATAAAATGCAGGAAGCATGTAATCCTTAGAGACTGGTGTTTCTAAACACTGATTCCTTTTCATTACTACTTTATTTTATTTATAATTTTATTTGTTTTGGTCTCTCTTTTCTTCTTCATTTATCTAGTTAAGTATTTATAGATTTTATCTTGTCAAATAACCTTTTCATTGATCTTTTATATTTGCTATTAGCCTCTGTTTTTTTCTGCTGTGATCTTTGTTATTTTTTTTCCTTCTTCTAATTTGGAATTTGGTTTATTCTTGCATTTCTAAATCTCTGAGATACATAATTAAGTTGCTAATTTCAAATTTCTAAACCCATTTCTTTCTAATTTTTAAAAATTCTTATTTTTTAAAGTGTAGACATGCATTGACAAAAACCTCTTTCATTATTGCTTTTGCTGCATACCACAAATTTCAGTATGCTCTGCTTCCATTTTCATTTTTCAAGAAAATTGGCTTGTTCATTACTTTTCATATAGCTCTATTTCAATTTTCTAGGTAGCAGATACATTATTAAAGTTACCTTATGCTCAACTTTATTGAAAATCTGTCCATTCCATTATTTAGTGCAATGAGATATTCAATTACTATTTCAGATTGGGGTATAATATTACTTTGCAGACTTTATATTGCATTTAACTTGATAATATATGTTAATTTCACTTTGGAAAATAAAACGCTTTTCTTTTTGACTTTGGAAATATTCTACATTGATTCTTCCTTATATCTTTAGAGGAAAAACTTACTTGGATGCTCCATATTATAATTGCTATTTTCACTCTCTTTTTACTCTATTGGAACATGAAGAACTTTTCTCTACTAGATAAGATATTTGTAAATATAACAAGGGAGAAACAATTAAGGGCTAAAGATAGTACAAAAATATTTTAAAAATCTCTTGAATAAGCATATTGTTCTTATATCTTGTTACTTTAAGTATGATAAAATTTTAATTAATATTTTTAAAGTAGAAATTAACCATCTGTGAACTGAAAATCCAAAATCAGACATATACACAGATTTTTTGGATTACAGAGGATTTGGTTTCAGATTTTCAGATTCAGAATGCTGAATCAGTAAACTCTATGCAAATTTTCCAAAAAAGTAAAAACAATAAAATTTGAAACACTTTTGGTCCCAAGAATTTCAGATTAGGTATGTTGAAGCAATATTTAGTATGTATGGCTAAAACCAGAACGTCTCCTAATGAATCAAATTTTTGTGTATGAGGATATATTCTCAGAATTTTCCTTATTTTAGATTTTTTTGCATTCATTTTCATGAAATTTCAAGTAAATTTCAAGTAAAATTATACTCATTAGACAGATTTATGTGTACTAAGTAGTGTTTAAATACTGTATACTTCCTACCATTGTTCTTCTGATTGTTTTGGAATATGAAACTATGAAAGTTCAAATGATTATTTCACTTTGAAGGTTTTTATTTCTAGTATTATTATATTTTTAATTTTTTAGATCATTTTCAGTATGTGCTTTTGTAACATAGTTTTATGAAATTATGCCATTGTTTTTAGCATTATTCAAATTGTATTTCCTCACCTCTCTATAGCTTTGCCATTTTAGAAGCATTTTAGGAGAAGAATTATGAATTATTGTTTGGCCATTTCTATTTTATGTGGTAAGGTCATTTCAAGCGAATCAAATCTGTTCTGAACACATAGTGTTCTGAAGAATCAAAACTGAGAATAAAGATAATGACTCAGTAACTATAGTGACCATCATGCAAAATTGTCCATGAATGTACTTCTGATTTTGTTTGACAGATTAACATAAAGATTTTAGACATTAAATCATAACTGAAATCAGTTGTAAAAATCAATTTGGTAATATAAAGAGGGCAATTTTCATTTTCTATACACATTATTAAATAATTTTCTAGGGCTGTCTCAATTATTAGATTAGTTGCTGTCTAGATTTATCAATCTAATTTAAAATTTTCAACAATTTTATGATGCTTCCTAGTGTGCATTTTTTTCTGGAGGGTCAGAAGGTCAACCAGCAATTAATTTTCATTCCTACCTAGAATAAACTTCAAATGTATAAAATACACATGATAGTGTAGTGTAGTTCATATACACATTGTTAGTAAATTTAAGTTTAATTATATACAGTTTCAAAGTTCAGATGTTCAGAGAATGAAATGAATCAGTTTATTTGAGCCTTCTAATTCTGCTTACCTGTCCTTTCTTCTTCTTTCTTTTGACTCTTCTCTACCTTGCTCCTATGAACATGTATTTGTTGTATATGCCAGGTGCAATTCACTACTTGACAATTATTTATAAGTAGCTGGAAAGAGAATTAAAGCCTTCTGTTTATTTGTAATTTGTATATGTTATTATTTATTATATTCATTTGTAATACACATGTATTATTTTTAAATTACAAACAAATATATGAGGTTCAGTCTAATAATTTTCTGCATGTATTCATTATATAATAATTGAATCAGGATAGTTATATACCTATCTTCTTAAACTTTTTTTTAAAGTTATTATTATATAATAGTTATTTATGCGGCACAGTGTAATAAAACCTTCCATTTAAACATACATTGAACTCAGTTCAGCTTATTTTTCTCAATCTCCCCAAATATCTTGACTTTAGAAAAGTCTTAAGATGGTTTAGTTTAAATATGCAATATGAGGCATGTTTGTTTAAGTCCTGTAGAACCCTGGTACACATTTTGTCTTCATTAGACATTATAATCTTGAAGGACAGAATGTTTTTAGTTATCAAAATTCTTAAACATGTTGTTTATGAATAAACACAAGGATGGAGAAGTGGAATATAAATCTAAGAGTCCAGACTCCCTGTACACATTTCTCTCTGTTCCTTCACACCTCACTGTAATTTGCCAGTTTAGCAGATATTCTAAGTTTGATGAACCAACTAGAACCTATAGCATAAGAATGATTCACAGAAAGAGTTCCAATAGTTACAGAAACAATATACCCCCAATTAAAATGGAGATGAATAGGAGCCAAAACTAAAATTAACATCTGCTAAAATGTGTTGCACAAGAAGAGAATAAAATTAGAATTTCTGACTGCTCTGTGGTGTATATGAAGCCTAATTACACCTTCACTGCTATTTTGTCACAGCAAAGGTATCCAGGCAATTGACCAGGCACTTACACCTAATCATAATTTAAAATCATTTTTAGTGTAAAATGCATTGACAGTTAATACAAATTCAAAGGGAAGGGGAAATGGGAGGGGTAGGGGAAAGAAAGAAGGGGATAGAATTAATACTAGAAAAAGAAAAAATGGAAACAAAGGGAGGGGTGAAGGGGTTGAAGGAAGGGCAAGGGAATGGGAAAAAATAAGAACCAAGACGGATTATGTAAAGGTGCAAATTTCCAATGATGAATGTCATTATAGTGTGTACCTTAAATGTAACAATACAATTAATAAAAAACAAGGAAGTACAACCAAAATATACAATACACTCAATAATGAATAAAACAAACTACACATGTTATTTATATTGATATAATATTGCTTGTAGCCAGCCTCATTTGAATTGCTTCAGCTATATTTAGTCAAAATTTTTGTTAAAATAAAATTACTGAAAACAAACATCTGTATCTTTCAACATGTTTATTACATATCATTTAAGGATGTACATCATGAAATTTTGTGTTTATTAATATCATTATTGATCTGAAATATATTTCAAGCATGAATTTTGGTGTATAGATTTGTTCTCCAGATTAATATACTCCTGTTTTATAAAAATAAATGTCTAACAGCTTCTCAGGTATTAAATACAACTAAAGTTGGGAATTTAGCTCAGTGGCACTGAGCCTGCCTCACAAGGACAAGGTCCTGAGTTTGATCCCTGGTACTAAAAACAAACAAATATCATAAGTAAATATTGAAATATTTTATCTATTTGCATCTTTCAAGTAATACTCAATCTCTTGCTCAGAAGGATATTTGCTTACTGTTATTCCCTTTTATCCAATCTATTGGTTTTCCATTAAAACAGTATCTTCAGTGTTGTAAGGGTGATTATATATTAAGGTGAATATGATGTATGCAAAGCTGTGGCCTCAAGAAAAAAGAGGTGTTGTAGATTGTAGGGGAAAATGGGTTCTTTTGTTTTTGGAGGGAAAATGGATGAGGAAGGTTTCTCCTGACAGCTGGCTATTTTTAACAATATTCCAAAATACATAGAATTTACTTGAGCTATCTTGCTACCATCCTTTCCACATCCATATTCTATGTGCAGAATAATGCATTTTTGTAAGTTTGTTTTAACCCAGGAAATTCATAGGTTGACAAATTTCAGCCATTAGAGAGAAGGTGATATTTTTAGTTATAATCAATTACTTAGACAATTTATTCTTTCTGAAAATTTCTCATATACATTATCATAAAACACAAAAATAGACCGAGACTATTTTTCTTTACATCTTCCAGAGGAAAGAAGTTTTGGTGAAAAAGAAAATCATCTTTGTCTTTAATTTGTATTAGTGTCAAGATATATGACATTTTCTTAATGGCTGTAACACCAGGTTGAAACTAAAAATGAGTTTAAAACAATTCTTAAACTCAGGATGATTTCAGTCTAAAGAAAGATATGTAAAATTTAAAGAGTTCATATAATTTATGATAAAACATTTACAAATCAAGATACATCACGTCATATTTTCTCAAATGTAACTCTCACAAATCACATGTTGTCTTGATCATATGAGTTTGTGTTGTCGTTCTTCATTATTATAAAAGAGTTTAACTGTATTTTTAACCACACTTCACCAGATATTTTATTCTGTGTTGTGGAAACTTGAATTTGCTAAAGAACAGCCAAAACAGATGCAGTAAAACAAACATTTCAAAATATGCTGAAATTTCTAGTTATAGAATCATCATAAATTAATGCCTGACTATACGTAAGAGAATGAAAAAAAAAGTAACTTCACATAGATGGTTAATATAAAGAGAGAAAATAACTGTACTGGTTCATTTTATTACTATAATGAACTGTCTGATGATGGCTAAATTGATAGAAAAAAGAAGATTATTTATTTAGTTTATAGATTTGGAGTTTCAAAGTTCCAAATCTGGTGAGGGTCTCTTTTTTTTTTTTTTGCTAGCAGAATCCAGAAACACTATTTCACATGTCTCTTTTGGTAGTTCACACTCTTCTTCTAAAGGTACCAGTATTCAATCATGGGAGCTTCACTCTATCTTACTGAATCCTAAGCATGTGCTGGTGATTGTATTTCTTTCTTTCTTTTTCTTTTTTTTTTTTTTTTTTCTTAAATTTTTTTATTGGTACATTTTTGGTATACAATACGTTTACATTTATCATGGGGTGCTTGTATGTACATGATGTATCTTGGTTCTTATTTTTTCCCCATTACCTGTTCACCCTTCACTTCCTCCACCATTCCATATTTAAAAAGACTTTGTTTCCGTTTTTTCCTTTTCTCATAATTTTTCCTTTCCCTTGTTTCCTTTCCCCTTCCCATCCCACTTCCACTACCCCTTTGGACCTTTTCTTACAATTTCAAATTATGAATTATTTGTTTTAATCATGTTAATCCTTATTTACACTTTCAATTTCTCACAATAGAGAAACTATTCAGTATTTATACATGTATGTCCTATTTATTTCACTTAAGAGTATGACCTCAATATGCATCCATTTAGCTATAAATGTCTCTAGTTTTTCATTCTTTATGGCTGAGTACTTCTCCATTTTATTAAAAAAAACCACATCTTCTTTATCCAGTTTCCAGTTGACGGGCACTTGGGCTGCTTCCAAGCTTCAGCTATTACAAACTGTGCCACTGTAAACATGGGTCCACATATATCGCTGCGGTATGATTCTTTTAATTCTTTTGGGAAGATACCCAGCAGAGGAATAGCTGGGTCAAATGGGACCTCCAGTCCTAGTTCTTTGAGATATCTCTATATTGATTTCCACAGTGGTTGCACCAGTCAACACTCCCACCAGCAGTGGACAAGTATTCCTCTTTTCCCACAGCCCAGCCAGCATTTGTTCTTGGTTGATTTCATGATAGCAGCCATTCTTTCTGGGGTCAGGTGGAATCTCAGTGTTGTTTTCATCTGCATCTCTCAAATGGCCAGTGATGTTGAATATTTTTTCATATATTTATTTGCTCCTTTTACTTCTTTGTCTGAGAAATGTCTGTTCATTTCAGATGCCCATTTTTTGTTTTTTGTTTTTTTTGTACTGAGTATTGAACTCGGGACCTTGCACTTGCGAGGCAGGTGCCAGAACCACTGAGCTAAATCCCCGGCCCTCAGATGCCCGTTTTTGAATTGGGTCTTTGAATTTTGGCAGTCTGATTTTTTTCAGTTCTTTATATATTCTAGATAGTAGTCCTTTGTCTGAGGTACAGCTGCTAAATTTTTTTCCCACGTTGTAGGTTGTCCCTTAGCTCTCTTGGTGGTTTCTCTCGCATTGCAGAACATTTTTAATAAGATGAGATCCCAGTTGTTGATTCTTTGTGCTAGTTCCCATGCTACTGAGGTGTTGTTCATAAAGTCTTTTCCTATGCCAATGTCTTCAAGAGTTCTACCTAACTTATCTTCCAGCAAGTTTAGTGTTTCTGTCTTAATATTTAGATCTTTAATCCACTTTGATCTTAGTTTAGTGCAAGGTGATAGGTAGGGTTTTAGTTTTAATCTTTGGCACGTTGAAATCCTCTTTTTCCAACACCATTTATTAAATAGGATATCTTTCCTCCAATGATGATGTTTGGCCATTTGTCAAAGATGAGGTGGCTGAGTATGTCTGGAGTTCTTTCTGCATCTTCTAATCTATTCCACTGATCCTCAGGTCTATTTATTTGTCAGTACCATGCTGTTTTTATCACAGTAGCTTTGTAGTATAGTTTCAAGTTGAGGATCGTCATACCCCCTGCTATGTCTCTGTTGTCTAAAATTGCTTTTGCAATTCTAGGTCTCTTCTGGCTCCTAATGAATTTTTGGATTGTTTTCCCTAGTTCTGAGAAATATATTGTTGGTTTTTCAATCGGCATTGCATTAAATCTATATAGTAGTTTTGGAAGTATGGCCATTTCTCTATATTGGTTCTTCCTACCCAGGAACAAGGGATGTCTTTTCATTTTCTTATATCCTCTTCGATCTCTTTTTTCAGAGTGGTGCAGTTTTCAGTGTAGAGGTCTTTTGCTTCTTTTGTTAGACTGATTCCTAGATATTTCAGTTTTTTGGATGCTGTTGTAAAAGTAATTATTTCCCTAATTTCTATTTCAGTGAGGCTGTTAGTTGTGTATAAGAAGGTGATTAATTTCTGAGTGTTGACCTTGTATACAGCTACTCTACTTAATCTGTCAATTAAGTCTAGAAGTCTTTTGATGGAGTTTTTTTGGGTCTTCTATATAAAGTATCATATCATTAGCAAATAATGACAAATTAACTTCTTCCTTTTCTATCTTTATTCCTTTTATTTCTTTCTCTTTTCTAATTGCTGTGGCTAATGTTTCCAGAACTAAATTGAACAGGAATTCTGTTAGTGGGCATCCTTGTCTTGTTCCTGATTTTAGTGTGAAAATTTTCAATTTTTTACCATTTAGTATGATGTTGGCTGGTTGTTTTTCATAGATAGCCTTAATCGGGTTGAGATAAAGACCTTCTATTCCAATTTTCTATAGGGTTTATATCATGAATGGATGTCAAATGTCTTTTCTGCATCTATTTAGATGATCATATGGTTGTTGTCTTTGACTCTGTGTATACAGTGTGTTACATTTATCGATTTATGAATGTTGAACCATCCTTGCATTCCTGGGATAAATCTGACTTGGTCAGGTTGTATGATCTTCTTGATAACCCTCTGTATTCTGTTTGCCAGTATCTTGTTGAGGATTTTTGCATGTATATTCATTAGAGAGATTGGCCTGTAGTACTCTTTTTGGGTTGAGTCTTTCCCTGGTTTTGGAATCATAATAATACTTGCTTCCAGGAATGAATTTGGAAGCCTTGCTTCCCTTTCAATTTCCTTGATGAGTTTAAAGAGTAATGGTGATAGTTCTTTAAATGTCTTGTAGAATTCAGCAGTGAAGCCATCAGGACCTGGGCTTTACTTTGTTGGTAAATTTTTTATTACATTTTCAATTTCACTCATTGTAATTGGGGTGTTTTGAATTTCTTTTTCTTCTTCATTTAACTTTGGCAATTCATATGTATCTAGGAATCTGTCCTTTTCTTCTGTGTTTTCCATTTTATTGTAGTACAGGTTCTCAAAATAGGTATTGATGATCCTCTGGATTTCTGCTGGATCTGTTTTAACTTCACCTTTTTTGTTCCTAATTGCATAGATTTGAGCCTTTTCTTTCCTTTTTCTAATTAGGTTGGCTAAAGTTTTATCAATTTTATTTATTCTTTCAAAAAACCAAGTCTTTGATTCACTGATTTTTTTGTCCCATTCTCTTAGTCTCCATTGCATTGATTTCTACTCTGACCTTTATAATTTCCTCTCTTCTATGAGCTTTTGGTTTGTTATGCTCTTCTAGGAGCTTGACTTTTTGCATTAGGTTGGTAATTTGAATTCTCCCTGTTTTCCTAATATGGGCATTCACTGCTATGAATTTCCCTAGTAGAACTGCATTCATTGTGTCCCATAGATTCCTGTATGTTGTACTGGCTTTATCATTTACTTGTAGAAACTGTCTAATTTCTTCTTTACTTTTCTCTGTGATCCACTGGTTGTTCAGGAGGGTGTTATTCAATTTCCATATGTTTGTGGAGGTATTTCGGTTTCTTATTTTATTGAGCTCCAATTTTATTGCACTATGGTCTGATAATATACAGGGGGCAACTTCAATTCTTTTACATTTACTTAGACATTTCTTATGAGCTAGTATGTGGTCTATTTTAGAGAATGACCCATGTGCAGCTGAAAATAATGTGTATTCTGATTTTGTGGGGTGGAACACTCTGTAAATGTCTATTAAGTCCATTTGTTTAATAGCTTGGTTCAGTTCTAGAGTTTTCCTGTTTATTTTTTTGTCTAGCTGATCTGTCTATTTGTGATAGTAGGGTATTGAGGTCCCCAACTACAATTGTATTAGTGCTTATTTGGATTTTCATATCCATTAATATTTGTTTTGTATAGTTGGGGGCATTTGTATTTGGCCTATATATGTTTAGGACTTTTATCTCTTCCTCTTGGATTGTTCCCTTCACAAGGGTGTAGTGACCATCTTAATTAGTTTTTGTCTCTCTTAATTAATTTTTGTTTGAAATCTACTTTGTCTGCAAATAAGATTGCTGCCCCTGCTTTTTCCAGGTTCCTGTCACATGGAGAGCTGTTTTCCATCCTTTTACTTTCAGTCTATGAATTTCTTTTTGAGTTAGGTGTGTTTCTTGTATGCAGCATATTGTTGAATCTTGCTTCTTAATCCATTCTGCCAGTCTGTTTCTTTTGATTGGTGAATTGAGGCCATTAACATTGATGGTTATACTTGATAGATATTGACTCATCCTTATTATGATGTTTTACTGTTGTTGGCTCTTTTATTTTTTATTTTTCCCTTTAATTTCTTGCCTTGCATGGTGGCTTCCCTCTGTTGAGCTTCATGGAGTTGTGACCTTCATTGTCATTTTTTAGGATATTGTTTAGAAATTTTTGGAGTGCTGATTTGATATTCATGAAATTTCCCTGGTGTTCCTTGTCATGGAAGTATATAATTTCCCCATCGATTTTGAAAGGTAATTTTGCAGGATACCACACTCTAGGTTGGAAGTTATTTTCTTTTAGGGCTTGAAATACTTCACTCAAGGCTCTCCTTAATGTGAGGGTTTGTGTTGAGAAGTCTGCTGTGATTCTGATGGGCTTTCCTTTATGTGTGATTTGTTTCTTTTCTCTAACTGCTTGTAAGATTTTATTCTTCTGTTGGGTTTCTGGGATCTTGACTATTATATGTCTAGGTGTAGAATTTTTTTGATCATGGCTAGTTGGAGTTCTATATGCCTCACTTATGTGTATGTCCAATTCTCTACCTCTGTCTGGGAAGTTTTCTACTATTACTTCTGTGAACAGTTTTTTGTGGGTTTTTTTTGTTAATTGTACTTTCTCCTGCTTTTTTGTGGACTCCTATCAGTCTTATTTTATTTTTCCTTCCATCATCAAGCAGCTGCTGGATTAATTTCTCATGGTCCCTTACTATTTTGAAGAAATTTCTGTTTTCATAGTCATTAACCACAATCCTGGCTTCTACATTAAATATTCTATCTTCCCATTCTCTTAATCTCCTGTGCATACTTTCAGTGGAGTATTTAATCTCTTGCATATCTGTTTAAATCTGTTTCATGGATTCCATTTCTTTCTTATGTTGGGCATTCATGGCTTCCAGCATGGTTCTCAGCTCATCTTTTTTTCATCTGTTTCTGTTCTAAAGCCTCTAATCATGTCTTTCACTCTGCTCACCATCTCTGTAATTATCTGGGAAATTATTTCTGTATTGAATTTTTCTAGGGCCTCATTCATCTGTTAGGATACTTCCTGTACTATCAGTTCAGGGTGTCCAGTTGTTTGATTATCACGCTTTTCCACCTCATTTCCCCCAGAATTTACCCTTGGTAGGGTGGAAATGTGTTCTCATTTTTGTTTTTGGTACTGTCCTTGGTTTAATTCCTGGGTTGATACTTCAAAATTGCATATTGTAAGTAGCTTTGTGGCTTGTAATTAAAACTCTTATGGAATGATTGCTTCTCAGAGGTATCTTCCAGATATAGCTGGTCTTTAGGTTTTGAATCTTTCATGACTCTGAGGCTATCTCATTTCCATTATACCAGGAAGGACAACTGATTAGATCAATAGCAACACCTTAGCCCAAGTGATAGAATTAACAACACAATACAATGAAGCACTTCTTCCAAAATGACCATTCCTGGGAATTATTAATCTCTCACCTTTCACTATGTGATTTAAATCAAAATTGAGGACCAACCCAACATACGTTTATAGTGA
>NW_004624754.1:331690-352386 GCF_000247695.1 Heterocephalus glaber | reverse complement strand
ATCATGTTTTAAATGCATATTTTGTGTAGTATATTAAATTTTAAACACTTATTTTTTTAGTTCCAAAAACATGTTCCTACTATCCTTTGAAGATCTTATTTTCTTGAGATTCTATATTGCCACATGATACAGATAAATCTTCAAATTCTTTCCATTACCTTAGGATATTTAGGTTATTACTACATTTTGCCATTATAAATACTTAAACAATGAATATCTTTGCATATTAAATATATCTAGATTTCCATGTTCTTATGAAAATTTATCAAAAGTGGAATTAGAGGAGATTTTTAAAAATCTGCAATTGTGACATAGGAGAAGGAAAGACTAAACCTTAACCCAAGATGTTTACCATGTTATAATAAAGCTCAAAACTATAGCGTTTTCCAGGTAATCCTTACAGAAGATAATACAGTTATCTATCGGTTGTTTCTTTTGGTAACAAAATTTAATGCAAGCCTAAAACATATGTGCTGTTTCTGATCTTCTGGTAGATCATGGTTTTCTTTGTCTGTAAATACTCAACAACATTTAATGGGAAAAGTAGGTCCTGGTTTTGGGGGGGGGGTTTGGTATTGGGCATCGAACTCACTTGCAAGGCAGGCATAGAACCACTGAGCTAAATCCCCGGCCATTTAATGGTAAAAGTAATAAAGCATAATGTGTTTTGTTGTAGATGATTTTTTCCATATATATAATACAAGATAGATAGGGCAGAACTATGGACTTCAAGGAGTAGTCTAATAGTCAGTATAGGTGAAGGGAAGAATTGCAGTTTAAGTATTTCTTTAGGTTTTCCTAAAAGGTTAATCTGAAAGCTTCTATGCTTACCATAAATTGAAGGCAGTTGCTTTTTGTACCTTTACATTTTGGAAAATTCCTTTAACATTTATTTTATCTAAGCTAAAGTAATAAAGGGTGAAAATTGAATAAGCTATTCTAGAGGTGGAGGCGTATCAGAATCTACATGGGCTAGACATGAGAAACTGAGCTTAATGAAAACTCATCTGGTATCTGCAATAACAATTTTTACACACATTGTTCTGCCTCTTATTTATTTTGCTCTTTCCATTTCTATCTTTGATGCATATTTAGTGTCCAGACCCATCGTGCAAACAGGATTTACTGGCTTATCTGGAACAGATCAAATTCTACTCCCACCAACTGAAAATCTGCAGTCAAGTTAAAGCTGAGATCCAGAACCTGGGAGGAGAGCTCATCATGTCAGCTGTGAGTAGTGGCCAGCAATTACAGTATCACAGGTGGAAGAGCTAGAATCAGAGCAGCTGCTCCCTTGCTCATACCACATCTTTTAGATAAATTCAGGTTAGGGCCAACTCAACTTGAGTTTGTATAAAAGTACATGCAATTAAATTAGCAGAAAATATTACCAGATTTCACTAGACACATTTTTATTAGCATATGTTTGTGATGCAAAATGAATGTATTCACCACAGTATATTGGTATGTATCCATATGGCATCTTGAGTTTTTACTTCCCTTTCTCTTTCCTTCCTGCCCACTTTCCCCATCCCTAGGTCTTCTTCCCATGTCCAAAATATCTATCTCCATTTCCTATCATCTTTCTTCTATTTTGCCTTTCATATTATTTATAATTTGGATTTCTCATATAAGAGAAACTATGTGATATTTAAACTTGCATGTCTGATTTATTTTACTAAGCATTGCACTCAAGGTATTTTCGTTTTTCTATAAAGACTCAAATTTATCCTTATTTATGACTAAATTAGTATTGTATTTTGTATATGCATACCCTTTTTGTTCTATCCATTAATCTCTTGAGAGACATATACCCTGTTTCCAAGGTTTAGTTATTAATGCTTATGCATAGTCATGGGATAGATATGTCACTATCATATGATATCTTTCCAGAAAAATACCCAGAAGATGTATAACTGAGTCAAATGAAATTTCTACTTTTAGATTTTTGAGTAATCTCTATATTGATTTCCATGGTAATTGTACTAGGTTATATTCCTGCCAATATAGAAGGGTTCATTTCCCCCCAGAAATTCCCAAGTATTTATTGATTTTTGAGTTCTTCATGATAGTCATTCTTCCTGATCGAAGAAGTTGAACTTTGTTGCATAAACCTATTGCGTATTTTGATTTTCTCTCTCTCTCTCTCTCTTTCTCTCCTCTCATACTGTATATTGCCCTCAGGACTTTGTGCTTGGCAGGCAGGGACAGCACCACTGAGCTACATCCCTGGCTTTTACTTTTTCTCTTGAGGGAAATCTATTCATTTAAATTGCCCACTATTTGATTTGGTCTTTTATTTTTGGAAGGTGTCTTTTTTAGTTCTTTACTTATTCTAGATATTAGTCCTCTGAGCAGTAGCTGACAAAGAAATTTTTCCCATTCTGTAAGTTGACTCCACTTTGTTGGCTTTTTGCTTTGTCATCAAGATGCCTTTTAATATTGTATAAGTCCATATGCTGATTGTTGGTGTTATTTCTTCTAGAATTGCGGTTCTGTTCAGAATGTCATTGCATATGCCTATATCTTCACAAATTTCACCAACTTTATCTTCTAATAGATTCAGTGTTTCTGTTCTTATATCTAGGATTTTTATCCATTTTATTTGATTTCAGTACACAGTGAGAAATATGGTTTTCTCTTTCTTCTCTGCAAATGGATAACAACTTTTCTCAGCATTATTTGTAAAAGAGGCTATCTTTCTCAATGTATATCTTTGACCACTTAGTGGAAGAGCATATACTGAATGTGCCTGGGGTTTAGTTGATCAACGTCTATTTTTATGTCAGTATCATACTGTTTTTATCATTATAGCCTTATAATATAATTGGAAGTATTGAATTGTGGTACATCTTGCTTTGCTTTTATTGCAAAGTATTGGTTTGAGTCTTCTGAGTATTTTCTAGTTCTATATAAGTTTTAAGATTGTGTTCTCTAGTTTCATGAAGAGTGCTCTTAATATTTTCATTGAGATTACATTAAAATCTATGTATTATTTTTGATAATATGATCATTTTGACCAATATTTTTCTGCCATCCAAAAATAGGTGATGTCATTTCATTTTTTGATATCCTCTCCAATGTCTTTTTCAGAGTTTAATAATACCATAGTTTTTATTACAGAGATCTTTCACTACCTGGATTAGACTAATTCTGGGTTTTTAATTTTTTCAACCTACTGTCAATGAGATTGTTCAGATATCTTTTTCTGGTGGATTCATTTTTGGTATGCAGGAGCATCACTGATTTTTTTGGTATTGATTTTGTATCCTATCACTTTGCTGAATTTGTTTATTAGATCTTGGTCTTTTGGGAGTTTCTTGGGTCTTCTATTTAAAGAATCATGTCATCTATAAACAAGGATATTTTAATTTCTTCCATTCTATACATATACCTTTTGTTTCTTTCTCTTGCTCAATTTCTCTGGCTAAAGTTTATAGTTCTATATTAACTGGGAGTGGTGAGAGTGAACACCCTTGTCTTATTCCTGGTTTTAGACAAAATTCTTTCAGTTTTTCCTCATTTATTATGATGTTGTTATACTATTTTATGGTTTGTCATAAGTGACTTTTATGCTATTAAGTAGATACAGAATACTTTTATTTACTCTAGAGTTTAAAGAATAAGCCACCTTGAAGAGAAATGCATGTTAATTTAGAGGGCTTTTCAGACTTCAGAAAATGTACAGATAGAACTCTGAATTGCAACCTGAAATATTTCTAGAATAAATGATTGCAAGTTAATTAAACAGTGGCTTTATTGTTATTAATTTATAATCATTTCTCCTTATTAATTTTTATAATGTAGAAATTCAAGTCTTGTGATTTTTTAAAATTCCATATGTTCTTTTAGAAATGTGATAAAAATGATAGATTTAAAAGAATTTGAATAAATTCTATGGTGGCCTGGAATTTCAAACTGCTTTAAAATTACCATAGTAGAAATAATGTTTAATTTTCTACTCATCTTTTAATAATAGTAGATCATTTCTCTAGAGCAGGTATGATAATAAAATAATATTTGATATCTATAGAAGATTTGGTTATCAGTGACTTTGAGAAGGACATGGAGTAAGAGTATAAATATAAGTTAAAATGAAATAGTCTATGAACATTCTAGGGACATACATTCTTGAGAACTAATTTGTAAAAGTCCACCAGCATACTTACGAATTTATAATATTTAATACCTTTATGTCTTGCTTTTAAACTATCCTCCAATGAATAAATACTCTTGAAGACAAAATAATTGAAAAACAAGGAAAAGTAATTGCAAAAGCACAAGCAGGAGATTATCATCAAGGACAGAAGAAAGGAAACTAGTATTAACTACTGTCTACCTGTATTTTTTCTTAACCTTTACAACATCATATCAGTTAGATTGTTTATTTGATTGTTTTGTTTTCTTAAACATATGAGTTAAATTTAGAAAAGTTGAGTAGCTTTCCAAGGTCATACTAGTGAATGCCAGATATGGAATTTACATTCAAAGACCTGTGCTTTCCCTGGTCAGGTGGACAACTTGAATCTATGATGAAACTGAATATCTCAAGTCAAAAGTGAATAATTCCTGCTATGATTGCTTTCCTAGCTTTTAATTACAGTAAATGTCAAAGGAAGCCACAAAGATAAATTTCCTTGATATATGATTTTTGTAAAAATGAACACAATTATAACCTGTGCAATACTAGTGTCTTTTCGATTTTCAAAGAAAAATGCATTTTAAATAGTATTAAGTCATATAAACAGAAATCTGTATATATGTATCATTACAAATATCCATTCATGTGCATTTATACATGCATCCGTATATACATATAATGTGTGAGGATATACAGGTAAAGGACTCTTTGACATATGATGGAATTATATACTGATCAACCCACAGTAAATTGAAAATACCATGAGTCAAAAATGGATTTATGGGCTGGGGATTTAGTTCAGTTGTTCCACCTCCTGCCTTGAAAGCACAAGTACCTGAGTTCAATCCCCGGTACAAAAAAAAAAAAAAAAGAAAAAAAAAATGGATTTACGACATCTAGCCTACTAAACATCATAGCTTATCCTAGTGTACCTTAAACATACCCAGAAAACATTTTTAGTCTGCAGTTTGGCAAATAATCTAACAAGTCACTTATTTTATAGTGTGCTGAATATCCCATGTAATTTATCAAGTACCTGCATCCAAAAAGTGTTGACCACACAGTACATTTTAAGGTACTGGTTGTTTGCTCTCCTGCTTGTGTGCTTAACTATTAGCCTTAGCTCCAATGTAGGTTACATGTTTCTATCCTAAGAAAAGATTAAAATGAAAAATTCAATGTATGTTTTATACTTAATATGTATTGCTTTCCCATTATCTGAAAGGCAAAATGTGTAAGTTGCATCATCACAAGAAAAGGACCATCTGTATGTACATGTATACATAGTATTTTTAAAGTTATTACATCTGTATTTTGGGCTAGTAGATAGCTAGCCTTCATT
This sequence comes from Heterocephalus glaber, assembly GCF_000247695.1. The sequence goes on along the minus strand of NW_004624754.1, from coordinate 346,903 downwards.
TGCTGAATTAACATTATGCTACTTTAAATATATATTTCTCCAAATATATTTAGAGGACAAGTCTGTCTTCTCTTAATTTTCTCAATTTCACATATTCACCATCCTTCATAAGCTCTAAATCCATATTAATTTTCATGTTCTTATGTTGTCTGTAACTAGACTTTCAAATAAGTTTTACAGAAGTCCAACCTCTACATAACTGTTAAAATATATTACTGTTAAGTGTGGCATCACAAAATATACTTTCTTCCAGTTGTACAAATTGAGTTTATATTCCTTCCTTTTGGTATGATGATTCAAATTCATGAACGTTACATATTTTACGGATAGATTAGGCAGGAGCCATTTAGTATCCATAATTTACTATTTAAAAGCTGAGTCATTATATAAAATGAGGAATAGCATTTCAAATCCAAAACTATGTCATCATTTTGTCCATGATTTCCATTAGAAAAAGTAAATCTGCAAAAAGAGAGTATGCCATCTTTTAAATATCTTGGTACCATCTGTTTGCAGGTAGACCCTGGAAAGCTTTTAAAATATATTTCATTTATATGTGCCAAAGCACACTTGTTTTAGTTTATTAGTAACCCTGGGTTTTTATCTTTTCATTCTTTCTTCATTAAATTGAGAAGATTTAATCTGTTATTTTTCTATGAGGTCTCTTTTAAAGTAAAGCACATGATACCAAAACAGAGAAACTCATTAAAATTATAGAAATTGGGTATTCTAAACTATGGACTATTTAAGATTCACTAAATAAAGTTTGCATTCCAAGATGAGGTTTGTGAACCATTGCTTTCAGCAAATACATTTGATTAAAAAGAAGTAAACGTGAAAGAAATTCATTCTTGAAATGAATGGACAGAAGATGTTCTGGGCCTGGAGTATTAAGGTGTAGAAAACAAAAAAAATTAGTAATACTAAAATAATTTGAAAGCCGTTCTCATAGCATACTACTGAATTAAATTATTTTGCAGTCATTCTTACATGTGTACTGTCAGCACTTATTCTGCAGTTGTGTTTTTCCTGTACAGTAACTCAAGTACAATATAGTCGATTCGAATTTCCTACTGTTAATTGAGCACTGTGCCAAGCACAGTTAAAACACCTGGAGGTTGCAAAGATAACTGTACCATCCCTCTTTTACAATATTTGAATGCATATAAAATTAAGAAACAAAGAATTCCTAAATATACTAAATTGACTCCAACACAATGCTTTAAACTCTATAATACTGATATGCACAAATGCACATACTCCATCAGGTCAGGGAATAATTAATTGCACCAATATGCAGAGAAGGCAAGGGAAAAACTTCTTAAGTGGCTTGACCCTGAATTGGGACTTGATTAATAAGTATAAATAAATGTATACTTATGAGAGAAGGGCAGGAAGAGTATTCAAGTTATATGAGAAAACCAAAATCAAAAGTCAAAAGCAGAGAATATATAGAAAGTTAATAGAAGCAGCAAGCAGTCTGCTGTGGCTGGTGACAATTTGCTTGTATTGTACAGAAGCTGTAGAGAAACTGGTAATGCTCAAAAAAGAATCACTGTAATATTTTACCCTTATCCTAGAGACAATTGCAAGTAATTTAATTGTTGTATGTTTTGCAAACTTGTAAAGAGAGCTGTATATTTAAAACTTAAATGCTTTTCATAGGGTGGTGATAGATTGGAAAGATGAGGTTCTGCATGATAGATATCTATTTAGAGATGATTTTAAAATAACAATAGTCCAAAAAAATGAGAAGATTTAGACAATCTTTGTGAGCACAGAGAGAAGTAAATCTCCACCAAAAAAAATTCTGAGTTGAAAGTGTGAGAGTCCATGATCTTCCGGATATTAAAGGTGAAGAAGCAGCAAAATTTAAGATGTGCCCTATAGTTTGGGGCTTTGACAGCTTATTGAATCAATTGTGGCATTGATTTACTTAAAACTACATGAAGAAAAAAAGATCAAAATAAGAAGAGTAAGGAAACACATTCAAGATCTGTTCATTGATCTTAGGTGACCAATGAACATACAAAAATAGAGGGCCAGGAGAAATTGGATATATGGCTCTAGAACTTAGCAAAAAAGGGTTGAAAGAGAAGTAGATGGGATTATCCAATAAAAGCATGTTGGATGTTGGATAAGATTTTTAAAAAGCTGAGACAGAGATCCACTTTTTGCCATAAGCCATTTCTAAAATTCCTTTATATCAGATGCAGCTAATTTGACAATTTAAGCAAACTGAGAGTATAGTGTCTCCATAAGGAAAGTCTAAGAATGGGCATCTAAAATTATTGTGGCAGCTACAAGAAAGTCATCAGGGAATCAAGCTCTTTTCCCTTTCTGCTTCATTATCCTCACTTTCTTCCCTTTATTATTATCAAGGTAAAAAAAATGTATCTTCCTTAGCTCTAGCTGGGGCTTTTATATTCCAGACAGTAAGAACAAAGGGAAACAGAAGCAAATATTCCATACATTCTTTCCCATCCAAATAATATTTTTAAGGTACCTTCCAGAAAATTTCTTCCAAATGCTTTATTTTACATACTACTACATAGAACTTAGTAATAGAGCTATAGCTAACTGCAAGCATGCTGAAAATATAGATTTTGTTTATTTGTGTTTGAATCTGTACACATAGCTTTTACCAGTATAATCAGAATTTTTTTCTATGAAAGAGAAATTAGGTATTTAGTGACAATTAATATTTTCTATCAAGCCCCTCAATGACTACCAAAATCACAGCAATACTCATATATAGTGTAATAATCAGTTTTTAAAATACATATTCCTTTATATCATAAAGTTTATATATTATTTAATGATTAAAAATGTAATAGTCACTACTATAAATGATATAGAGAATTTGTGGTTGACTGAGTCTTTGAAAAACATAATGGATTTTGTATTTAAAAGATATCTTTACAGGCTGGGGATTTAGCTCGGTGGTTCCGGCGCCTGCCTCGCAAGCGCAAGGTCCCAAGTTCGATCCCCGGACCAAAAAAAAAAAAAAAAAAAAAGATATCTTTACATCTTTTCCAAAGAAATGTTAGCAATATGGTAAAGAAAATATGGCATAGTGAATTCAGTGATGAACATGCAATGACAAGGAAAAGGTGATTGCATTAAAAAGGATGAAAGAGAGAGGGAGAACTAGATACAGAATGACAGATGTACAGAGCAGATTGACTTGCTGAAAATTTTTAATGATTTTGTTTTGATTAACATTTTCTTCTATGTACTTATAAGATGGTAATAATCAAGAAATATTTCAAGAGTACAGAGTATCCAACAGAGAACTAACCAATAAAAACTGAGACCGAAAATGATGGAGTAAAGTCTTAAGCAAATGAGAAGGAATAGAATTGGAGTAACAGGTAGAAAGATTAGCTTTGGAAACAAAGAGCTTTTCTTCTGAGCTGAAATAAAGATGAACTAAGATGTAATCACATTTAAAAACAGATGAATGAGAATATAAAGAACTTCTTGCTGCTAGATCTCATGTTTTAATAAAATTAGAGTAGTTTTCAGTTAAGATTAAGATTTGAGTGTGCTCATGTATAAATACCAAATAGTTTCTCTGGTGTGAGAAACTGAAAGTGTAAATGGGGACTAAAATGTATGATAGGTAATGTGAAATAGGAAGAAAAGGGGCAAAGGGGAAGGAGGTGGGAGGGCTAGGGGAAAGGAAAGAAGGGAATGGGATTAATATGAGAAAATGGAAAAATAGGAACAAAATCTTTGTAAATAGTGAGGAATGGAGGGGTTGAAGGGAGGGCTGGGCAAGGGTGAAAAATAAGAACCAAGAGAGATTATGTAAAGGTGCAAATTTCCAATGATGAATGTCATTATATTGTATACCTAAAATGTACCAATGATTAGAATGAATAATCAATAATGCAAAATCGGAAGAAAAGTTCCAAAGGGGTAGGGGTAGTGGGAGGGGCAGGGGAAAGGAAAGAAGGAAAAGGAAAAATGATGAGAAATGGAAAAAATGGAAATAAAGTCTTTGTCAATAGGGAAGGGTGGAGGGGGTGAAGGGAGGGCTAGGAATGGTGAAAAAATAAGAACCAAGATGCATCATATAAAGGTACAAGTTCCCAATGAGAAATGTAATTGTGTTGTATACCTAAAATGTACCAATAAAGGAATAAAAAAAAATTTTGAGTGTGCCACTCAAGTTGTATACTAGCAGCATAACACAGTAAAGATGTCCACATCTTAACAATGCTTAGAAGAAAATATCACTAAAGTTAATAGGAATGCTTTAAATAGTGAGCAGAGATGAGTACACTAGACATTATTCAACCAGAGCAGAGCTCCAGAACATTGTCTAGACCATGGAATCTGTCTCAGATCAGCACATCTTTAAATCACAAGGAAATAAATCCAATGTGACCTTCCAAATGCTGTCTTCTCTCATATAAAGGACTATACTAATTTTTAACTGAAAAATGGTAGAATAACAAAGTGATAAGTAACTAAGCATATTGCTGTAGTTCAGTTTCCATAGCCACCTTGACTTATGAATCTCCTAAATAAGGAATAGAATAAAAGAATAACTCTAAAAAGATTAAAATGTACCTATATTTCTTGAAGGCAGTCTCATAAATTCTTCATCAAGGACATTTAGTGTCCTTATGTACAGTTCCTAGTGTCAAAATTATTGTACTTTATGAAAGGAGTGTTGTTATAAAAATATACATATTATTATATTCTAGCTTGTATACATTTACAAAGGAAATTCAGTAGGAGAAAAGCAAATAATGAATAGCTTTAAACTCTTAAAATTACCCTTTCCCCAAGTGTCATGCTTTTAGGTCAGCAAATTTTTTATTCTCCTTAAAACTGATTAATTATGTAAACACTAGGCTTTGTGGATTTCCTTTAATTGTACTCTTTTAGCCTGAGGTAGGTATTTCAAGGCCATGATTCTTAAAATTGGACAAATAAATGAAACTAATCAGCTGGGGGGAAAGATCAGCAAGTCTGAAAATTTGCTGAGCAACTGAAACTCAGCCTTAACAGAAATGAAGGAGCAGTGTGCCTCAATTAAGAATGATAGGAAATAGCAATAATATAGCTATTGACCAGAAGAGCCACTAGAGCCTACAGAACTAAGACAATCAGTACATATAAACTAATTTAGCAGGTTAATATGCTTGCCACAAGAAAGCATTAAGGGAATTAGTTAATGAGCTTTCTGAATGTAAATATTTATAGGCATCAAAAAAATGGGAAAAGTGAAACAGATTTTTTAAATTAACTGAAACATTTATAGAGAAAACAGAAAGAAGAACTGTGAAATGGAAGGAAGAGAAGCAAAGGAAATGGAAAGGGGAGAGGAGAAAGAAGAAAAAGAGGAAGAAAAAGAAAGGGAAGAATGAAGTACCTTTAACTCTGTCTAGCATTTTTCTCTTGTTTTGTTTTTAATACTATATAGGATGCATATGGAAGCAATCAGACTTTCGTAATGTAAAGAATACATATTTTTAAAATGTATGGAAAAGTGTATGCCTTTTGTATTGTTATAAAGTGGAATAAGAAATTCTCTTGGTGTCTAGGAAAACGGACATAATGAATTGTATTTTTTTAAAAATGATGATTAGCCAATGGATCCAGTTGTAAAATCATTTGAAGGAAACTTACATATAATCTGTTTATATTAATACTATTTTCTCAAATTCATCTTTCAAACAGGGAACTAGATCATCATGTTTTAATGACTTGTCTTGGGTCTCAAAAGTATCAATGGGCAGAATCAGGACCAGAATCTAGGTCTCACTCTTTATTTCATTGCTATGGAAGTAATCCTAGCTGAGCTCCCACTGAATTCAGTGGCGGAATGACTAGAGGTAGTATTAAAATACCCAGCAGGAATGGTGGTTACTTTTGTCATGGTCTTAAGAATGATGTTGTCAAAGCTAAGGAAAGAATTTCAAAACTGTTGGAAAATGTTGACTAAATACAATATTAATGGATTAGAGTGATAATTTAATGATTCTGGATTCTTAAGAATACCTAAAATGAATACATACTTCAGTCTCCAAATGATGGGCTAACGAGAGACAGACATTAAGAAAACTATCTATCAGACCCTGATTTAGAAAACTTGTTTTGATATCAATATCTTTAGGTCTATTTTTCATCAATGTATAAGCTAATGTTTAGGCTAAAATGAGTTATGGTTCCTTTCATCACATAATTTCTGTTCTTATATTCTTTTGTTGTACCTTTCCCTTTCCACTTTCTACCCAAAATATTCCTCTCAGTAACAATGGGCAAATTACATTATGATTTTTCAAGGGAATGTTATTTTGTTTTGATTTGTTTTAAGAGAATAAATCTACAAGTCCACTTAATCTGTATCATGAGAATAAGATTAGATGCTTTAGGAGTTACCACTGATTGCAAATCTAGAGAAAGGTAATAGGTATACATCAGTAAGATGTGATATATTATTCATGATTTTTATATTCATTTGACATAGTTGTATTGAGAATGCTGTAATATCTCTTAAAGAGTTGGAGAGAGCATGGATCTGTTTGCAAATTTAGGTATATAAGGTAGAAAAGATAAAACATCAGAGTGAACCATAAACAAATAAAGGTAGATATGAGAATGAAAGAAATGAATAGACAAAAGAAACAAGTATAAATCTGATGTGAGAGTCTCCACTGTTAAATTTACTTCTTATAGTAATTGCTATATACTTGTTCAAATGTTGAAATAGTTCTGTATTATTCAAAAGGGTGTTATTGAGATTCTTAGCACATAAACATGCATACACACACAGACACAGACACATACGAATTTTAAACTTAAAAGAGAAAACTATTTCCATGCTAGGGAAAAAAAATTGGCTTGTTAACAATCCATAGAGAAGAGAAGGAATTATATCTATTGTGCTAAACAACCTGAACCTTTGAACTTCAAAGAGGGGAAAGGAGAGGCCAAGTGAGAAGTATTTGACTACCATGGGTGCCAGATGCTTTTCCACTCCAGCAAAGCGCTGAGGGCAAACTGCAGAGCTGGATGCAGACACTAGGCTATTCAGCGGTGTGTATAGAAGAATGGGAGCAAGAACACAGAAGGAAGGAGAAGAGAAGAAACCTGCAAGGACATGAAGATTCTAGATTCTAGATGTAGGACAGGAAAGATTGATGATAAATCCCATAAAGTCCTAAACAAAAGCAGAACTTAAAGCAGAGAAGAAAAAAAAAGCAGAAGATGGCCTATATGCTTGAGAAATACAGTTACAAAAGTAGACATTTCACGGGCCAGGGGATTTAGCTCAGTGGTTTCGCCGCCTGCTGCGCAAGCTCAAGGACTCGAGTTTGATCCCCGGTACCAAAAAAAAAAAAAAAGATTCAAACATTTCGGACCTGACTCCATACTACATTGAATCTTGGTGCATAATGTAAAGTTATACTAGCTAAATCGCAGGATAAAAGCTTGCATGAAGGGTTATGCATGTGTTTTCCCTAACAAAATCAATGCAATTCCTCATGATGATTAGAAAAATCTGAATGACATTAATAGCAAAACAATAACTGTAATAAGTAGTAAATATTGGTTTTTTATGCTTTCCATTGGTTTTGATCCTATTCCATGGTTTTGATCTTTGGCCCTATTGACATTTGAAGACTGGATAATTCTTTGTTGGTGGGGGTGCTTTTACAACAATATTTAACAACATCCTGCCTTCTATTTATTCTATGATGCTGATGGCACATTCCCTTACCTGATGGTTGAGTAATTTATAGACAGAAGGAGCACTGGCTGGTAACATCTCATAGCTGCTCCTTTCTCTGAGTAATTGTGCTCAAACAGGAGTCTACGTGTCTAGGTGATTATGCACCATCAGCCCTGTATGTCCTGTCAGCCAATAGCTGATACCTGGCACAGAGGAGGAAACAAAAGATTGTAGTCCTTACTTCAAGAGAGAACCAACTCTACTATGTAATTTCACAGCTCCCTACAAGAACAGGCCAAAGCCAGTCCCTGGCTGAGATTAATAATATTCACATTTGGCTGTAGTGCACCCCTCAATGTACCATATACACAAGTTTCTCTTAGGCCCCTTTTGTAGGTACCCACATAAGAGACAAATGATACTATCATTTCCTTTGCTTTCACTTGCTTCATGGATGGAAAATAGGTGACAGGAGAATTTGCTGAATTTGGTGAATACTTTTCTTTTATTGACATGTTCATACATATTCTTTCATCTTCTCAACAGTGCTACAAATAAATTCATGGTATTTTGTTGACAAGAAAACAAAGGCTAATAAATGAATATAACTTACCAAATGTCACCTGGTTAGGAAGTGATGGAGTGAAAATGTGAATCCAGGTTCCAGTTTCAGCAGTTTGAGTCATTCCACACTAACATATATTTATTCTCATTTGCCTGCTCTGAAACAATACAGAGATGGGTAAGCAAGGTCCCTGTTCCTTAGGAGTTCATTTAGAAAGAAGACAAGTAAAAAAATAACAGTTTACAAGGATTTATACTTTATAAGTAGAATTTGTACTCCACCTGCTTCTGAAAATAAGAAGTAAAATGAAGATATGAAAAGTATAGATTAAACTTAAAAAACAGATTTTAATTTTTTTTAATTATTCAGACTTTTAGGGTAAATCTTTTGGTTTAGGTAAGTATATTAAACTGGAAACTAATAAGTAATTTAAGTAAATAGTTATTATTTCTTCCTGATAACAAAAACAGATGTTTATTGAGATGGAAAATATTTTATTAGCCTTCAAATTTAAAGACAAAAATATTTGCTGAAATTATTGAGTAACAGTTTGTAACATCATCTAAACTTCAGGTTTCTGAGAGACACAGATGTTCAAATGAATATTTTTTTACACTAACCCTCAACAAAACTTGAAATCACAATGTTAATTTTCAGTTCAGTGAAGGCTTTTCAGTAAGGAGTTGTGATGATATAGTCTGGAAATGCTCCTTTCTGATGATCTAGGTGCTGATCACAAAAGTAATACTGACAAGCTTAAGGGAGCAAGTGCATTAAGTTGTTTTTTTGCAATATTAGATGTCTCAAGAAAGCTTTTGGTCAACCTTTGGGTCCCAAGCAATTTGTGGTTGAATTTTTTGATAATGTTCAGTGTTGTTAGAAAGAGGTACACAACCTTTTTGTATCATCCAGACATTGTGTAAATGTTGAATAACTAATTTTCTTGTGGTTGTCTATGTGTGCATGTGTGAGTGCATGTGGTGTGTGTTGGTGTACCATGGACATGATAGTAATTCTTATTGCTGATAACCAAACTGATAACTCTTGTGAAAGTTTTAGGAACCTCACTTTTAGTTTCTGTTTTTAAAAATCAGTATATTTTTAGGACATGTAATATTTACATTCACTTTGGGGAATTTGTACAGACACAAACACACACATGTGATATCTTGATCATTTTTGTCCCTCCTTTTTCATTCCCACTTCCTTTTCTCTGATTCCCTTCCCCATCTCAAAACATCCATTCCTGCTATACACAGAAATGATTATTTCTACTCTAGCCTCAGGTTCTGCATAACATAGCATAGAAAAAAGTATCTATAACTGGGGCTGGGGATTTAGCTCAGTGGTTTTGCCACCTGCTGCGCAAGCACAGGGATTCGAGTTTGATCCCTGGTACACCCCCCCCCCAAAAGTACCTATAGCTGAAAAATAATGTGTTTGAAGAAGGTATTCCCAGGCAGCAACACTGAATAAGTCAATTTACGGTAAGTTATACTATGGTAACCAACAGCTCCCAGTTCTCAATGACTTAAATCTTGTCTGTTTTGTTGGTTTGTTTTTGCTTTTGTCTTTACTTTTGCTCAAATTTAAGTTGGATACTGGTTAGAAGGGAATATTTCTGTACATCATCAATCAGGAACCAACATATATATACTTTATGGAATCTCACTGTGAGGCCTCAATTAACTAATACAAAGAAAAAATTACCTTAGAAGGGTGGCTAATTGGCTAATAAATACCTTCCAAGAGGGAAATAAACTTCATGTAAAATGCTTATCATGATGCCTAGCACATAGCAGGTATACTTTAAATATTTTTTTTTAGTACTAGTAGTGTTAGAGGTCATAATAGTAATAGTATTAGCTAATATAGGATAATGTAAAATGCACATAAAGTGATGATATATATTGATACATTCAATCTAATTGTTATATAAGTTATTTCAAATTAAGTTTAAAGGAAGAAAGATATGCTATGCCTTTAGTATGACTATTCCTTTTCCTATCATAAAGCTCTTTATTGTCCATCCCTGTTTTATCAACAGCACTTTATATAGGCTTTGAGAATTGATATGACTTATATCTAAATGTCTCACCAAAGCCTCATGCAGTTGTAGGTGGGGTTTTTTCGGAGGTGGCTTGATCTAGAGTGTGTGATACTGGAATTAAGTATGTGATGCTGGGATTAAGGAAGCACCACCCTAGGCGTGAGTGCTACTCACTCTAAGGGCTAATTAGCCTTGATAGAATATAAGGGACACAAAGAGGGCCACTGCCCTTGCTTGCTGCTTGCTACTTCACTGCTGGCTGCCTTCTGTCTGCCCTGCCTTGCCATGGACTATTTCTCCTTTGTGATGCCCTTCTGCCATGTCATCTTGCCATAGATCCAGCTGTGTATGGACTGAACCATCTTCAAAGTGTGAGCTAAATAAATCTTTCCTCCTTTATTTTGTAGGTGTGGAGTATTTTGTCTCAGCAAGGAGAAAAGTAACTAAGACAAGAAAGAATAATCATCTTTCCTTTGTACCATTATTACAATATGGTTCACACATGATTGATGAGTAATATGTGAATGATATAGTATTAAATTTTCTTCAGTGTACCCATCACAGTAAAAGCTCCTTAGAGATAGTAGGACTTTAAGTTACATGTTGCCAATCCTAATAGGGACATTTAACCTTTAGATTTTAAAAAATAGGCTGAGAGATATTTTATTCAATATATGGTTGTTTATAAAAATGCCTCATGTTTAGAATTATTCAGTTAAAACACAGGGTAGTACTTTAGGTACTCAGAAATTTTAAAAAGTAGTTCATGCAAAATTAGCATTTTTGGTAACATGAAGTTTTAAGATACTGTGTAGAATACCACAACCCATAAAATTACAGAAATGTTTAAGACTTATAAAAAATTAATAAAATAATAGATATTTAGGACAGTAGATGGAACAATCTTAGTCAAAGTAAGTACTCTGATTTGAATAGTCTCAAACATTTCACAGAAAATTTGAATTAAATAATAAAAATTAAAAGAATTTTATTAGTAAAAAGTTTTATAAAACTGACCTAAAACTATAAATTGTTTTAAATGTAATTTAAACCTTTTAATAATGATTCAGGAAATATCTATTTGGATTAGGAAATAGTGTAAGTATAAACTTAAGTAATAACTAACATTTTGCCAACATAGCTTTGTGTGTGCATGAGAAAGAATGAATAAGTGAAAGAGACCAAAATAGAGACTGACAGAGTCAGAAAGAGTGTGTGTTATGACTAAGTGTTGTCAAGCTAAAACTTTTTATACAGAATTAAAGGAATGAAGGGTGGTATATGTCTGCTTGCATGTAAATATAATTTATATATAAATGGTTTTTATATGTAATATAAAGTTTACATGTATAAATGTATGCATATGCCTGTGTACAAAACATTGAGTGCTTCTTTTTTTTTTTTTGGTATCAGGGATCGAACTTGGGACCTTGCACTTGCAAGGAAGGGAGTGGAACCACTGAGCTAAATCCCTGGCCCCTTGAGTGCTTCTTAATGCTAGGCACTAACATTTGAAATGCATTTAATTCTTTAATATTCTTACCAAAAAACCACTGTGACATAGCTATTATTGCTATTTGCAATATTGCAATAGCTAGTATTGCTATTTTATAAATAGGGAAACTGAAATGTAGATATTAAGAAACTTACTCAAGTTCACAAAGCTGATGAGAGTCACAGTAAAATCTTACACCCAATCTTCTTATTCTGAAGCATGTATGCTTAATGTTATTGCCCAGTAGAGGGGGTACAAAAGCAAATGGAAACTGAGCAGAGCCAAAGATCATAGCTCTTCCTTGGTTCAGTTGAGGCATGTTTCTATGATGGTGTTTGTATTCTTCACTTCTGTGATAAGTAAGAGGAATATTATGATAGTGATAACTAACATCTATTAATCATAATAATGATCAGAAGTTGTGTTTAAATGCCTTACACACTATTTCATATCAGTGAAGAGAATTTCAATATTATCCCCATTTTATAGCTGAGAAACTAAGTCTCAGAGAATCTAAGTACCAAGATAAAAGTGTGTCTCTTTATTTCTTTCTTCTCCACCTACATCATCTGTCTCCTTCTCATCCAAAAGATTGCATCCCCGATCTTGAGAAATAATAATTTTTGGGTCACAGAGATGTGTGCTTTTTTAAGAAAATGCTATCCCATATTCCCAACATTGTATTCTGAAATACACAACTGTGTATACATCATAGTCCTCCACACAACTGCTTAGAATGGAATTTAAATAGAATTTTTAGAGGGTAAAATATTACCCCCACCCTTTACGATCTGTCAAGTCAGTTCTTCCAAGGAAAGGACATTTATGACATGCCTGACCATATTCAGTCACTGAGGTAAAATAAAAGCTAACATGCTTATCTCAGGGCCAGATTATTCTTTAAAAGCACCAGATCTTTTCATGGTCATAACAAATCTCAATCAAGGTCATAATAAATCTCAATCATTTTTCACAATTGGACCAACAATAGCCTTTGAACTTTTGGTGACTTCAACACACATGTCTTCTTTATTGATATATATATATACATATATATATATACATATATATATATGTATATATATATATATGTTCCTGATTACTACTATACCTCTTTGACCTTTATTTACTCTCTTTTGTGTTTTAAGCAATTACTGGAGTCTGTAAAACAAGCCTCCCCTTTGAACCATTTAATTTAATTAGACTTCTCATTTGAGCTCCTGCTGAGTCAATATTTAGTTTTTGTCTATATCCCTGGGACACCCTGAAACATTCCATACATTAGCAAAATGGCTTAATATGGATGGGCACATGAGTTGAATGCCTTAGTTTGCATTCTCCCTCCCTGTAGAATATCCAGGGGATGCTGCTATAAACTTCTCCACTTTACATTCCCCTTTAATTGTGCTACTTCATGGTTGACACAGTAATTCATTTTTCTGGATGATAACTTACACTGGAACAGAAGGAAGAGCAATCCTTGGCATTGTCTCACTTTTTTTATTTGTAGAGCTATTTTTCTAATGTAGCATTTTCAAATAGCCCCATTATGCATCTGTTTCTCTACCTGGTAAGCACTGACCATGCCAGGTGCAACACCATGAATGACATAATTTCACCTAATGGCATTAAGTGCCTCAGAATATGTTGCAAAGAAAAGGGAAGGTGACAGATGGAGCTCCAGAGAAGCCCTAGGTTGTTTCTTTTTGCAGAAGTCCGTGCAATTATTACAAATATTTGTGATCTGTGTTGGGAAGGATAACGTAAAAGTTGGAAAAGATTGGCAACTCATTTGTACTAGAGGACTGAAGACTCTGGCCTTGACAACCTATCAGATATTAGGACCTTCTTAAGAAAAAAGAATTGGTTTTAGCAAAAATATTTAGAAACACTTATACAAGTAGTATTTGTGCAAATATAAAACATACATACGTACTCACCTGTACACATTAGCATTATAAAGTCATTGTTAATATTACAAATTGGTGGCCTAAATTAGTTCTTCTTATAAAACAATAATTTACTCCTGATTTTCAATTTAAATATTAAATATAACGATGTTTTGAACTCTGATATATATATTTTCTAAATTAATTTTATTGATACATTTTAGGCATACAATATAATGACATTCATCATTGGAAATTTGCACCTTTACATAATCTCTCTTGGTTCTTATTTTTCCCCATTCCCCTGCCCTCCCTCCAGCCCCTCCAACCCTCCCTATTTACAAACTTTGTTTCCATTTTTTCATTTTCTCATATTAATTCCATTCCCTTCTTTACTTTTCCCTACCTCTCCCACTTCCCCTTCCCCTTAGTCCCTTTTCTTCCTATTTCACATTATTTATTATACTTTTTGGTCCTTATTTACACTTTCAGTTTCTCACACTAGAGAAACTATTCAGTATTTACACGTGTCTCCTATTTATTTCACTTAAAAGTATTGCCTTAATGTACCTCCACTTATCTATAAATGACTCTAATTCTTATTTTTTATGGCTAAGTAGTACTCCATTTTATTTTTTTAAAAACACATTTTCTTTATCTAGTCTCTAGTTGATGGGCATTTGGGCTGCTTCCAAATTTAGCTATTACAAACTGTGCTGCTATGAACATGGGTGCATATATATCACTGTGGTATGATTCTTTTAATTCTTTGGGAAAGATACCCAACAGGAGAATAACTGGGTCAAATGGGACTTCCAGTCCTAGTTCTTTGAGGTATCTTCATACTGATTTCCACAGTGGTTGTACCAGTCTACATTCCCACTAACAGTGGAGTAGGGTTCCTCTTTCCCCACAGCACCGCCAGCATTTATTGGTTGAATTCATGATAGCATTCTTTCTGGGGTGGGGTGAATTCTAGTGTTGCTTTCATTTGCATCTCTCGAATGACCAGTGATGTTGAACATTTTTTCATATGTTTGTTTGCTATTTCTACTTCTTTGTCTGAGAAATGTCTGTTCATTTCAGATGCCCATTTTTGGATTGGGTCTTTAAATTTGGAAAGTCTGATTCTTTAAGTTCTTTATAGATTCTAGATAGTTCACCTTTGTCTGAGGAAGAGCAGGTGAAAAGTTTTTCTCATAGTGTGGGTAGACTCTTCACACTGTTGGTTATTTCTCTTGCTGTGCAGAAGCTTTATAGTAAGAAGAGATTCCACTTGTTGATTGTGCTAGTTCATGGGCAACTGAGATTTTGTTCATAAAATCTTTTCCTACACCAATGTCTTCAAGAGTTCTATCTAACCTATGTTGCAGCAGGTGCAGCATTTCTGTTTTAATATTTAGATCTTTAATCCATTTTGATTTTGGATTAGTGCATGGTGAGAGATATAGGTCTAGTTTTAATCTTTGGCAAGTTGAAACCCAATTTTTCCAGCACCATTTATTAAAGAGGCTATCTTTC